>ML264131.1:7508-20006 GCA_005239495.1 Nicotiana undulata | reverse complement strand
CGTAGCGGCTATTATTGTTATGTCCGGGTAGTTAGGTCCACATCATGCCTTGTATGCTTTCTCGGAGTGCCTTATATGCTTTCCTCGTAATGCCTGATATGTTTTTCTTGTAATGTTTAATATGATTTATTGTGACGCCATATGTACTATGAGGTTATGTGTTGTATAGTGTTGTTCCTCTGAGGCTTTATAGAAAAAAATTTGTTGAATGATAAGGAATTTGTTAGGGAAAGTAAGAATTGTGAAATGAATATGGGATCGGGCCGTACGCCACATTAGTGTTGAAAGGAAATTGAAATGAATATGGGATCGGGCTGTACGCCACGGCAGTGTTGAAAAGAAATTGAAATGAATATGGGATCGGGTCGACCTCTCGTCACTACTTCTTCGAGTTTAGGCGGGATACTCACTGGGTACATATTTATTCAATATGTACTCATGCTGCACTTTCTTTTCTTTTCTGTACTTGATTGTACAGGTCCGGAGGCTGGTACTTCTGATTATCAGGCCAATGCTAGATATTGATAGCGTGGTCATACTTCACGGTGAGCTGCTTTCCCAGCGACTTCCTAGCAGCACCCTGGAGTTCTTTTGTTATATTCTCTGTCCATTTCTTTCAGACTGAGACTCTGTATATATTGTAGCCATTGTATATTCAGTAGTTGCCCATGACACTCGTGACACTTGTTCCTGGCACACACGCGTAGTGTATGTATATTTTGGGTTTTGGGTTGTATAACTATGTATATGTTTTATTTCGGCCTTGTATTTACTATGATTTTTCCTGCAACTCAAAACTAGTATCATGTTAGTTGTTTTAAACTGGTAATTATTGACTTGTTCGATTAGATGGGAAGGGTAACACTTAGTGTAATTTGTGTTGACTTGCCTAATCCCGTCGTTGGGCGTCATCACGACCCGGATTAGGATTCTGGGTTGTGACACGTCATAGAAATTGAAAACAGAGAGAGTAAAGAAAAAGAATTAAACTCACAGCTCAAAGAAAAACAGAACAAAATACTGGATATGACGTAAGATAGGTTGGGGTTGGACTGGTCCTTTCAGCTTAAAATATTATCCATACGCAGATCATATCAATAATCCAAAATAGGTAGCACCAATCACCTATAAAATGGAGAACTTACTCTGATCTCAGAGTTGAACGATTTCAGTAACAGTGACAACATTCAAGGACATCTAGATAAAGTCTTATACTTCGTTTACTTGCTTTGAAACAAGGAAAGATGCAATCACCATTTTAAAACGCAGATAGATAATCCTTGGGAATACGTTCAAACTTCCACGGTTGATTTCATCCAAAAATGATGCAACAACAACAATGTATTCTATACTAACGTGTTATTATTAACGTTTTAACGAGCAGCGTTGTTTAAAACAAAATCAGGAGACTAAGTAAACTGAAAATGTTGTTTAAAACAAATACTAGAACTATATTTAATCAAAACGAACTAACACTATTTCATAAAACAAATAAAACTAATGAATACTACTCAGGTAAAAAACTATGATTACATGATGTTTATTCATTAACTATGATGATAGGCTATAATTGCGTATTTTAGTCGCTTATTACACTCTAATTTACTGCACTTTAATTGAGTTTGAGCTTTAATCGCTAGTGTTTTGCACTAATTGTGTGTTTTATACCTTGGAGGAGTGATTCCGAGCTATATAGATGTTACGGAATGAATTCAAGTGATTTGGAGCTTTGCAGTCTGAGTAAAAGCCCAAAAAATTAAGCCGGACTCGTGTTCGGGGTCAAATTTGATAGTTAAGAACAACGAAGGCTCGAATAGGCATATTGCGCACTATCTAGTAAAATAGACATAACTCTTTTCTCCGAACTCCATTTGGGATATATAATATATGGTTGAAAAGATAACTCAAAGGACTACAACTTTTATATTTACGTGTTTTCTTATTCTGAACGGAATAGGGTGAAAAACGCGGTAGAAACCACAACCGCGGAACTGGATGCGGGCAGAATCAGAGCACTGGTAAATGACCACGCCCGCGCCGCGTTTGGCTGCGGCCGCGAGCGTCCAGGCTTAAAAAAATAGTTCTTTTTCGCGTGGGAGAAGGTATACTTGTTTGGGCCCGACCCTACTTGGTATATATACATGGAAAAACGGTATTTTGGAGAGATTGTACATATTTTGGGCACATATTCGACCTAAGGAGGCAGAGACACAATAGGAGCAAGGCGGATAATTCTTATACAAGTTTTTCCTTCCTCTTCCTATTTTTCATTGTTGATTGTGATTTTTAGTATTGTAATTTTACATACTATTATGAATAGCTAATTGTTATCTAGGGTTTTGATGGAACCTTTTGTAGGATAAATTCTTGTTATGTTTTTATATAATTGAGTCGTAGTATTTTCTCTATTTGTTCAACTATGTTCTTGTTGTAGTTGATTGAAGGGCCCTCAATTAGCTGTGCCTATTTAGTGTGTATCTGCTCGAGAGAGAGTGCATATTTAGGTAATTGTTGAACAACATCACTCCCAAAGTATAGGAGAGATCCATAACCGAGGGTTTAAAGGTTGGATTAGAGATAACGATATCTTGGGTGCAATCTAAAGTGAATTGTAATACAAGTTAGCCAGCGTAGCTTGAGAGAGTGCGTCTAGTAGATTATAGTAATTACTTGAGAGAGAATTATAGTAGCATGAGTGTTCATGATTGATAGAGAATACTTAGGCAAAATTATAGAAGACATAGCAGGAAGGATTCCGACAATTGGGAAAATCATAACTCTAGACCTCCTTAATATTTTCTCCAACCCGTAGTATCTTTAATTGTTAATCTATTACTTTAATTATTTAGTTAATTAGATATAAGAATCTTAATATTTATAACATAAGAATTGTTCGAGCTTATCTTCTTAGAAATATTGAACAATTGTAGCTAAGCCTTAGTTCTTTGTGGAATTCGACTCCGGACTTGTAAACCGGATTATATTTGCAACGTCCGCTTTGTCCTTTTTATAAGGCATAGTTGGGCGTGATCAAATTTTACCGCCGTTGCCGGGGAACTAACGGTGCAGCTGTAGGTGTACATATTGCTAAGTTTCAAGTTTGATTTTCTTTCAGTATTTGATTTTTATTTTCTTAATTTTAGTTGTATTTGTTAATTTGAAAAAAAAACATGACATCATGGAATTATGATAGTTTGGATGTTGGTAATTCTACTTTTGATCCTCGTTATGCATATTGTGGAGGAAACCACCCAGGGAAAAATTATCAAAATATTCCCGAGAGCGAGTTATGTGCACTAACTCAATCTAATGTGTGGAATGTGTATGATATGTGTGGTAGTCAAGATGGTCACTTTCATGGTTGTGCTTATATTCCTTATCTTCCCCCAACCCCTTACTTTAATGGTTCTTCTTTTTCTTGTGAAGTTAATAGGAACAAAGAACCCAGGGATGATGGCCTGAAAAAGATCGAGAATATGTTAAAGTGCCTTCTGGAACAAAATAATGAGAAACAATTGCAGATAGAAAGGCAAGAGGCAACTATTCGCAAGTTGGAGGCTCAATTGAGTCAAGTGGTTGGAGTTGTTAATGCTCAACAAGCCAATATTGGGGATAGTAGCCAAGAAGAGCGTGAATTTGAGGTGTTAATTGAGGAGGTCAGAGTAGAACATCAACAACCTAGCCAACTACAATTTGAGGATGTCGATGTTGAAGAAGTGAGACTAGAGTCAGCCAAGGACTTTGAGGATATAAATTTTGTTGACTCTAGTATCATTGATGTTGAGGATGTTGAAAGTCCTGAAGTTCATGTGTTTGAGCGCATTGGTCCTCACTACAAACATTTTTCCACATGCTTGGATGATGATATGAAAATAGAGTCATCTGAGCCGATTGAGGAGTCAAGGAATGAAGAACAAGGTGCCTACATCCTGGAATTTTCCTTGCCAGAAAGACAGGACTACATACCTCATCTAAAAGCCAAGACGTGTAAAATAATACAATGGTTTCTTGGGCCAATTAGATTTGTTCCACCGCCCTTGGAGCATAACCGAAAACTTGAATCCAAATTGGGGGCTCAATTCATAAGTTCAAGGTGGAGAAAAAAATGTGATTCACGCCGTGTCGCGACGTTAAATCAAGTGCTTATTGGGAGGCAACCCAGCTTTATTTTTTATTTTTAATTTAGTTTTTTTATTATTGTATTATATTATTTTTGTAGTGTCGATTTTTTATTTTTTAGGAGCATGGAACGCAAAGTCATTGGAAGGATGCAACAACAAACCATTACTTGGAACTAAGTGTGAGGTACCTGCATGAAGGACCAGGCCTGTGAGAAGTCTGAGTACCCCATGAGATGCTAGTGCTTCGGCCTTTGGCCTACCAGAGAGTTTCTTTTACCCTCTTGTATGTATGGGTGTGCATTGGGGACAATGCACAATTTTAAGTGTGAGTGAGGAGATTGTCTGGGTGACTTGCTATGCTATTTTAGTTATGTTAGTTTAATTGAATATTTTTTTAGCAAAGATTGGACTTTTCTCGACGATGGATCTATTAGACAATTTTCTTGAGGGATTTAAGTCTAAAGAAAAAAAACAAAAAGATTTTCTTTTGTTAGGTAGTGTAGCAATTCCCCCTTAGTTTTTCTTTGTGTCGCGGTTCTTTTCCAAGGGCTTTGTTTGAACCGGGTGTAGTTAGTTTTTTTCTTTTTAGGAAGAGGAGCCATTGTGTTGTGTTTTGAATTGAAGCAAGATCTCTTGACTTTGTTATACCTTGAGAATAGTGAGTACTTTGGTTGTGACGCTTAGGCTCAGTTTTTGACTCTTGTATAAGTACCTTAAATTGTATGATTTTAAATTTGCTTAACTGCTTTGACTAGAGTGTCTTGATGAATCCAATCTTGAGTGAGTTATGTGTCATGTGTGTGTGAGGTTTGTGTGTTATTCTGTGTATTGCATTTGATGTCTAGAACTTGCCCTGTGTGTTTGCAAAGAGAAATAGTAGTTTTGTTCATTCTTGGAAGTGATATAGGCGTTTCTTTGTTGAGCCAACTATGTATATTTTACCTGTCTAATTGTTATGTATCGTAGTTAACCCCTTTGATCCTGTAATCCTTGTTTCTTTGGAAACCACATTACAAGTCTTACCCATTTGTTTGAGGTAACCATCTATTTGAACCTTCTAACCTCTCATGAGCACTTGAATTGTTATGAACCGTGTAAAAGTTAAAGTGTGGGGTGATTGGTTTGGCTTTTGAGTGGAACTAATGAAATAAGGAGAAAGGTGCACTGTGTTGAAAAAGTAAGAGCCACTTAAAAAAATAGTTGTATTATTGTGGAAAAAACAAATTCCTTGATAAGTGGTGACTCTTGATGTAATTGTGCTTAAAGAAGTATGGGGTAATAACATTGATGTGAAGGTGGAGTTTGGTTTGATATAAGTATGTGGTTTGAATGTTACAGTGTATGTATTAAAGTGCTTAGGGAGGTGTAGTCACTCGTATATCTAAATGTATCTTACCCGTCCCGCAGCCTACACTACAACCAAATAAAGTCCTACTTGATCCTAAACTGAATGAGCTCGATTAGTAGAGTAGTACACTACGGGCAAGCCTATGGTGCATCTTTTGTAGCATATGAATGTTATTTCTAAGAGAGAGTGAATTCTTTCTATCTTGAGTTCCTAAGTGCTCTTAAATTTTATTGTGTGGAACTACTCTCTTTTGTTGTGTGAGGGCACTTGATTCATGAAGGAAAGGTAATATTAGTGACCTCTATGTTAGAGTAAGTGGGTGAGTTGTAAATAATGTGTGGTACTTGTGAATCAAATCTTGAGGTAAAGATGTTACACCCTTGTGCTTAGTCTATTTTAGATATTCTTGGTGTGATGAGTTAGGAGAATTGCTTAAAAAGGTCGTGTCTATATAAAGTGTAGTTTGATTGCTCGAGGACGAGCAATGTATTAAGTGTGGGGTATTGATGATAGGCTATAATTGCGTATTTTAGTCGTTTATTACACTCTAATTTACTGCACTTTAATTGAGTTTGAGGTTTAATCGCTAGTGTTTTGCACTAATTATGTGTTTTATGCTTTGTAGGAGTGATTCCGAGCTATATAGATGTTATTAAATGAATTCAAGTGATTTAGAGCTTTGAAGTCTAAGTAAAAGCCCAAGAAATTAAGCCGGAATCGTGTTCGGGGTCAAATTTTCTAGTTAAGAACAAACGAAGACTCGAATGGGCATATTGCGCACTGTCCAGTAAAATAAACATAACTATTTGATCCAAACTTCATTTGGGCTATATAATATATGGTTGGAAATGTAACTCAAAGGGATACAACTATTATGTTTTACGTGTTTTCAAATTCTGAACGGAACAGGGTGAAAAACGCGGTCGAAGCTGTGACCGCGAAACTTGACGCGGACAGAATCAGAGCACTGGTAAATGACCGCGGCCTAAAAAATAGTTCTTTTTCGCGTGGGAGAAGGTATACTTGTTTGGTCCCGACCCTAATTGGTATATATATATATATATATGGAAAATGGTATTTTGGAGAGATTGTACATATTTTGGGCACAGATTCGACCTAAGGAGGTAGAGATACAATAGGAGCAAGGCGGATAATTCTTCTACAAGTTTTTCCTTCCTCTTCATATTTTTCATTGTTGATTATGATTTTTAGTATTGTAATTTTACATGATATTATGAATAGCTAATTGTTATCTAGGGTTTTGATGGAACCTTTTGTAGGATAAATTCTTGTTATGTTTTTATATAATTGAGTCGTAGCATTTTCTCTATTTATTCAACTATGTTCTTGTTGTAGTTGATTGAAGGGCCCTCAATTAACTGTGCCTATTTAGTGTGTATATGCTCGAGAGAGAGTGCATATTTAGGTAATTGTTGAACAACATTACTCCCAAAGTATAAGAGAGATCCATAACCGAGGGTTTAAAGGTTGGATTAGAGATAACGATACGTTGGGTGCAATCTAAAGTGAACTGTAATACAGGTTAGCTAGCGTAGCTCGAGAGAGCGCGTCTAGTAGATTATTGTAATTACTTGGGAGAGAATTACAGTAGCATGAGAGTTCCTGATTGATAGAGAATACTTAGGCGAAATTATAAAAGACATAGCGGGAAGGATTTCGACAATTGGGGGAATCATAACTCTAGACCTCCTTAATCTTTTCTCCAACCCGTAGTTTCTTTAGTTGTTAATCTATTACTTTAATTATTTAGTTAATTAGATATAAGAATCTTAATTTTTATAACATAGGAATTGTTCGATCTTATCTTCTTAGCAATATTGAACAACTGTAGCTAAGACTTAGTTCTCTGTGCGATTCGACTCCGAACTTGTAAACCGAATTATACTTGCAACGACCGCTTTGTCCTTTTTATAAGGCATAATTGGGCGTGATCAAACTACTACGAATAGACAAAAATAAAAATTAAATTACTCAATCATCTTTTAACCACTGATCCATCACCGATCAAGTGGTCTATTTTTCCATCAGGGCGCTCAAAGAAGTCTGCCACATTCAAGTGCGTGATGTCAAAATCATTGTCAGAGACAATTAGCTGCAGGGCCTTTATTCTTTGGAGATGCTTGATAAAGCTCGACCAAACATCTTTGTTACCCTTTTTCAAATTTGTGGGGGTGAGTAAATATATTATTATGATGATGATTCATCTTAGTGGTAAAAGGAGTATCTAAAAAATCTCCCTACCTTAAGGGAACTCAAGCAAAGGGCCAAGTGTCGAAACGACAACGTTAGCTGACTAGGATTCCAAGGTCACAGTTCTAGTGATTATTTTCACTCTTGGAAAGGTTAAAGAGGTCCTGTTGGGGTCCACAGAGAAGGAAAAATAAGGAACCTTTCACGCAAGTTATAAGAGGAATAAATAAGATAAAAGGTGTTATGAAATAATAAAGGACAAAGTAATATTAGAGAGAAAGAGAGAGGGAAAATTATTATTGAATTTTGGGATGATTTATAATGGGGTAAGACTCCTTTATTTATAGTGGAAAGTTGACTTAATCACAAAGTAGAACTCTCTAAAAGATCGACATTCACTCTAAATAGAATCTATTTTATAACATAAGCCATTTTTTTACCGGATTAAATAATTTAATTTTATTCTTCTATCATTAAAATAAAAATCTTATTATGTATAATCTTATTGGTGACAATAATCTTTTTTTCATTTATGTGTTAGTGCAGATTTGATATAAGTTTGCATTACTAAGTATTTAGAAGATACTTCTCTTTTCTATTTCATTTGGCATTTTCTTAACAAACATATTTTTCTATAAACAAGACATATGATACTGCATGAATGCAAGGAAGATTCCTAATTGCTATGTTAATCAAAGCTTTGGTACTTTAATACTCTCTCGGGCCCCTTTAATTAACGTTTTTGTTATTTCCACATATTAAAGAATTTACTCTCTTCGATCCATAATAAGTGATCATTTTACCTTTTTATTTTTATCCAAAATTAGTGTTCATTTACATAATCAAGAAAGAATTAATTTTATTTTTCCAAAATTTATCTTATTTACATATTCCAATGTATCAAGGTAACAGTTAATTCAAGTTAATTTAATGAATATATCTTTTTTCTCAAGGAATTTGCATTTTCTTAATGGGTGTGCGAAAGATAAAATAGTCACTTATTGTGGACCAGAGATAGTACCTTTTAGCATTAGTTAACAATGAAATTAAGCTTATTAACCTTAATTTGTTCATTGAAACCATAAAAATATTCATAGGTTCTTTACTCCAAGTGTAACTATGAAAAGAAAAAATTAATACTTTCTTGATATATGAAAAGTTTAATATTGCAGATCACAAAAAAAATCAAAAAATTAATTAAAGTGAACAGAATGAAGTAAAATAATAACGAAAATATTAATTAAACGACGGTGGAACAAGGACGATACCCAATTGCTATATCATCAAAGCTTAAATTTTGACTTGAACTCTCAACTAACCAATTGGAGGTGGAAGCGTCTTAAAATTGGTCAATTGAATTGACCCTCTTAAAATTTAATTATAACAAAGTCGTGCACTTTTTACATGCCTCTTTTTAATTTTAAATTTAAAAAAATAACTTTTTTATATCTTTTATGCGTAAAAGACAGATCTCTTACGTGTAAAAAAAAATCTCTCACATATAAAGAAAAAAGATAGAATCATAAAACTAAAAAAAAAATTATAAAGAGTCAAAAACCAATTGACCCACTCCAGTTATTCATAATATTGTAGAACGTCTGGAATTAAAATGTATACTAACGCAAAGACTGTCATGTATATGTTAGTTATATACAAGTATTGCGGACAGTATGGTGTAAAGATTAATAAGCATGAGTTATGTTATGGGCGGCTTTCCGGCTATTCCCCATGACCCCTTGGACGTGCCCCGTGGCGTCCTAACAAGCCTCCCAACGCCTAGCGCCACGGACGGCCCCGTGGTCTTAGCCACACCAAGTGACAAGCGCGCATGTGCCTCTGTCGCCCCACCAATTTCCCTCGCTAGCGCCCAGCCGCAAGCAGCTGCCAACAGCGCCACACGCGCAGACAATGCCGCGCGCGCAGATCGTGATGCCTGAGATAAAGTTGCTGCCAACGGACCTGTTTCTACCTTTGTAGAAAACTAAGTCCTTTTCTCTATAAATATAGAGTAGCTTTATTCCATGTACTTTCATTATGTTTCTCTAGCATAATTTAGTCTACTCATGTAACTTTGGTTTATTTTTTTAAGCATTATTAAGGGGATATCAAGCATTCAAAACTTTCTATCAAGCAATTCTCTGTACTGGTAACTCTACCCCTCGACACCGCGTTGCCTTCTTTTGTAATAGCTTTCATTATTGCAATCAAGCTTTTATTCAATTATCATTTATGTTCTCTCAAATTGTTGGCATTGGTTTTCCCACACGGCATTGACAATCTCATCTAGCGTGTGGCGGGGACCTCATTTGGCGGACATCAACCACCCTGACATCGGTTGCTTAGCCTTACGTCGCCCTTCCAAAGAATCTCAGGAAGGCGCCGCGTAACAGTTGGTATCAGAGCCTAGGCTCGACATCGGACGAGGGAACGCATTGGCATTACCACCATTTCTGACCATGGTGACTCATGGGGACTGCATTGCGGCCCTTGAGGAGACGGTTGACGTACCACGACCTATTGTGGATACGGTGCCTGAACTGAAAACCAACATACTGCAAAGGTTGGACGACCTAGACCGTAGAATGGCCCAAGCCGAAGTTGACATAGGAAACATGAGCCACGACTCTGAAGGAGACCGGCAAACGGCAGCTACTGAGGCAGCCGAAATTTTTGATAAATTTGAGGGCCTCCAACAGGAGCGCGCCGAGAATTTAGCCCACAGGGCACAAGACGCAGACAGGATGACCGCCATGCAGCAATCTATCGACAACTTGACAAACCAGCTCAACGTTGTCAATGCTGCGCTACAGGGCTTACTTCGAGGCGGTGGAAATCAAATCGGGGGCGCTATGAACCCCGCTCCCTTGGCACAGAAGCTGAAAATTCCTGAGCCAAAGTCATACAGTGGGGCTAGGAATGCCAAAGAAGTGGAAAATTTCATTTTCGACATCGAGCAGTATTTCGATGCCGTGGGAGGCCTAGAAGAAGCTAAAAAGGTAGCAACTGCTGCCATGTATCTTCAGGGTGATGCTAAGCTCTGGTGGCGAGTGAAGTACGAAGCCATCAGGGCCGGTGAAGATGCTTTGGAGACCTGGGCAAAACTGAAATCAGCCATACGCCTACAGTTCTTTCCCGAAAATGTTGAGTACAATGCAAGGAGGAAACTACGGGAGCTCTGCCAGACCAAATCAGTGCGGGACTACGTGCGAGAATTCTCTGCACTCATGCTGAACATTCGCGACATGGGGGACAAGGACAAGTTCTTCACTTTCCTGGAAGGGTTGAAACCTTATGCCCGCATGGAGCTGCAAAAACAAAGGGTAGATACATTTCCTAAGGCAATCCAAGCAGCGGAATGCCTTGGGGACTACCAAATGGGGACTCGGAAGGATAGGCCGCAGCCGCCTGTCCGAGCGGGTTACAAAGGGGGCCAGCCTACCAATGGTGGCCCTAACAGAAGTGGGGGAGACCGGAGTGCAGGCAAATCTAAGGCTCTCTCCTCAGGCAGCAACAATGTTGCATCAAACAGCAATGACCGGGGGAGAAAGCCACCCTCAGGGTTCCGTCATTGCGGCGGGCCACATTGGAATACTGAGTGCCCACATGCACAGATGAATGCCCATCAAGATTATGATGATGGGACAGATGATGAAGCAGATGATGATGAATAGACCAACGCAGTCGGTGCATTCAACGCCATTGTGGGTTCTGTTTCTGAGGCATTAGCGGGAACCAGTGCTGGTATCCGCAAGAAGACAGACCCCCGCCCAGTCGCCAAGAAGGGGGTAAAGAAGAAGAATAAAGGAAATCCTCCTAAGCAAGAGAGGACCTTGATGTTCGTTGAACTGAGGGTAAACGGCAAACCCATTCGGGCGATGATAGATACAGGTGCTACTCAAAAATACTTGGCCTCAACTCAGGTGGAGCGTCTTGGGTTAGTTGTGGGAAAGGGCCGGGGTCATGTCAAGGATATTAACTCACCTCCTCATCCAGTGGGTGGAATAGCCAAAGAAGTACCGGTGAAGATGGGGCCTTATGAAGGAAAGTTCACCTTGTGCGTGGTGATCATAGACGACTTTGAGTTGATAGTGGGACTGGAATTCTTGAGGCAGACCAACACCATGCCCGTACTATATGCGCACATGCTTCTGATGATGGGAGTAAACGGGGCCACACCCTGTACTATTCCGTGCATATCCATGAAGATGGCCTCCGAGAATATCTCGACCTTGCAATTAAAAAAGGGAGTCAAGAGACATGAACCTACATTTCTGGCTACCCTATGCATTGAAGAGGTAGAACGCTCATCGGGTCCACTTCCTACGCTCGTAAGGAGCTACTACTGGAATTTGAAGATGTCATGCCACAAAAAATGCCGAAGCGACTTCCGCCTAGGCGCACAGTGGACCATGAGATTGAGTTGGTGCCGGGTGCGAAGCCACCTGCCCGGGCGTCTTACTGAATGTCACAACTCGAACTCACCGAGCTTCGGAGACAATTGACGGAAATGCTAGACACAGGGATCATTGTACCCTCCAAGTCCCCACATGGCTCCCCTGTGCTTTTCCAGAAGAAACATGATGGTAGTCTACGCCTATGCGTGGATTATCGGGCGCTGAACAAAATTACTGTGAAGAACAAGTACCCTATTCCACTCATGGCAGACCTGTTCGACAGATTGGGGAGTGCTACGGTGTTCACAAAAATTAACCTGAAGACAGGGTATTGGCAGGTCCAGATTGCTGAGGGCGACGAACACAAGACGACTTGTGTGACAAGATATGGGTCGTTCGACTTCCTAGTTATGCCGTTCGGCTT
>ML264127.1:486-61704 GCA_005239495.1 Nicotiana undulata | reverse complement strand
CCTGTTACCGGACCCCGTGGAGCGTTCTGAGGGAGATACCTTCAGTCCACGTTAGAGCTTCGATACACTGGCGTCCGTGGATCCCGAGGCTTCTTTACTTTATCGTTTCATTGTCCTTCTTCTTTATTTCCAAGGCAGTGTTGCACTTTCATTCCAGACTTGTATGTAGTATTCTAGTAGCTAGTCCGTGGGATTGTGACACCCCGGTTTTGGGAGTTTACGTTATTTCATGATTGTTATGTTCTTACTTTCCGCATTTAAAGTTTCGTTATTTTTATTAGCGATGTTTGAAGGATTCTGTTGGGAATATGAAAAAGGGAAAAGCATGTTATCGATTTTCGGTTAAACGGTTGTCCCACTATTATCTCAGTATGTGATAGAAATTGGTTGAAGTTGATGAGTTAGCGTTTTATTCCGTATTAAATGATTTTAAATTGCTATTGCAAGTTATACGTTGGCTGGCCTAGCGGGTTCAACGTTAGGCGCAGTCACGGCCTAAAGGGTGGGAATTTGGGTCGTGACAATTCTTGAGCAAAACATGGAGAGAAAGCCAGATCTTGCTCGACTAGATGGCACAAAATTCGGGATGGACAACCAGAAACGCACCAATCACTCCAGTAGTCCACTTAGTAGCTTTAGATCCAGCAAAATGTCTTGCTGAAAATATGGCCACCTTAATGACACAAATGAGCATCCTCACCAAAAAGGTGGAAGAGTCAGGTCAGAAGCAGCATGTGCACATAATCGATACAACCAATGGGGGCTTATGCACATCTTGCATTAGTCAGCCATTTAGTATCCATTGGAATGTTGAGGGTGATAACCAACATTATCCTGAGAACATGAATTATATGTCCAACTATGGGGGACAGAGACAAGGTGGTCAGAATTGGGGCCAATAGAATCGGCCATACAGGCCAGTCCAACAACAGCATAATAATGGAAATATGGGAGCCATGCAACCTCACGGTAATATGGCACCTTATCAATGGCCACGGGGTTACAACAACCAGAATCAGCAGCAGGGTTATCATCCACCTCAATAGCAACATAATGGGATACAGAAAGATGGGTTTGCTATACTCGAGGCAATGATGCAGCATGTCATTGGGTCGAATGCAAAAATAAGTGAAAGAGCAGATGCACATGAGTCATCCATAAAGAATGTTGAAGTACAAATTGGTCAGATTTCAATGTCATTGAATAATCGTACTCATGGGCATTGCCTGTAGACACGCAGGTAAATCCAAAAGATCAGGGCCCAAAGCAGCTGATGGCAGTGAGTCTACATAATGGCAGAGACCTAGACTTAGAGCAAGAGAGGACTCGAGAAAGCAGACTTGCTGAGACACTTGTACCAGTGCCCATTGAACTGGATGATTCAGCAGGATTAACCGAGGTGACGATGCATCCTTCCCAAGAAGAAGCCAACACACAGAATGAGGCTGAGAAAGAAGCTAAGACAACACAGGAACCATTAGTAGAGGTAGTAGCTGACAAAGAGAAAGCCCAAATCACTGGTAAGAAGCGACCTCCAACACCATTCCCACAGAGGCTGGCCAAGTACCAAAAAGATGAGCAATACAAGAAGTTCTTGGAAATGTTTAAACAAATTCAGGTAAAATATTCCATTGTTTGATGCTTTGAAGGAGATGCCTGGTTATGCAAAAATGATGAAGGACGTGATGTCCCGCAAATTCTACTTCCAAGACTTGGCCACAGTGACTCTAACTCAGACCTGCAGTGTTGTTGTAACAAGAGCCGTGGCTGAAAATTTGTCTGACCCAGGGAACTTCACAATTCCTTGCACCATAGGTAACTTTGCTTTCGCCAAGGCACTCCGTGATTTGGGGGCAAGCATAAATCTTATGCCCCTGGCTATCTACAAAATGTTGGGGATTGGAAGAGCTAGAACCACGTCTATGTTTTTGCAGCTGGCTGAAAGGACTGTAAAAACGCCCTCGGGTATTCTTGATGACGTGTTGGTGCAGGTAGGGAAATTTGTGTTCCCTACAGATTTTGTAATTCTTGATTGTAGAGTGGATGAAGAAATTCCCATAATTTTGGGAAGGCCGTTCTTGGCCACGGAGTGAGATCTAATTGACTGTGAAACTGGAGAGCTCAAGATGAGGTTATTATGATTAGAAAATAACATTCAACGTGCAGAAATCTATGAGGAGACCAAGTGAATTCGCCAATTGTTCTCTAATTGATGTCGTGGATGTAATCCTAGAAGAGGATAATGAGACCTTGACTATTGCGGATCCTCCAGCTGCGTGTCTTATGAATTTAGATGAGGTGAATGGTGAAGAATTGGCGGAATGGGTGCTTGCTCTTGAGGGTAAAGGTTTTTGGAAGAGATCACTTGAATTTGATCCCCTGCACTTAGAAAAAAGAGAAACTCCTCCAGCCAAGCTGTCCATAGAGGAACCTCCAAGGTTAGAGTTGAAGCCACTACCCAACCATCTCAGGTATGCATTCTTAGGACCTAACTCCACATTACCTATTATTATCTCATCCAGTTTGTTAGATGTGCAGGAAGAACAACTTTTGCAGGTACTAAAAGAGTGCAAGACTGCTATTGGGTGGACCATGGCAGATATCAAGGGGATCAGCCCGACATTTTGTATGCATAAAATTCTGCTGGAAGATGGGCACAAACCTTCCAGGGAACACTAAAGAAGGCTGAACCCCAATATGAAGGAAGTGGTGAAGAAAGAGACAATTAAGTGGTTAGATGCGGGAATCATTTTCCCCATCTCTGACAGCAACTGGGTTAGCCCGGTGCAATATGTTCCTAAGAAGGGTGGTACGAAGGTGTTGAAAAATGATAACAATGAACTGATCTCTACATGAACCGTCACAGGTTGGAGAATTTGTATGGATTATAGGAAATTAAACTTGGGCACCGGGAAAGACCACTTCCCACTTCCCTTCATTGATCAGATGCCTGACAGACTAGCAGGGAGGCCCCATTTCTGTTTTCTGGATGGGTACTCGGGGTACAATCATATCTCCATTGCATCAGAGGGCAGAGAGAAGACCTCGTTCACATGTCCATATGGGATTTTTGCCTTTCGGAGGATGCCCTTTGGCCTATGCAACGCACCTGCCACATTCCAAAGGTTCATGATGGCCATATTCACAGACATGGTCGAAGACATAATGGAGGTGTTCATGGATTATTTCTCAGTGGCGGGAAACTAATTCGATGAGTGCCTTACAAACCTGACCAGAGTGTTGAAAAGGTGCATTAAGACTAACCTGGTACTTAATTGGGAAAAGTGTCATTTCATGATACAAGAAGGTATAGTGTTGGGACACCGAGTATCAAGAAAGGGTATCGAGGTGGATCATGCGAAAGTTGATGTAATAGCAAGGCTTCTACCACCAACAACAGTTAAAGCAATCAGGAGCTTCCTTGGGCATGCCGGTTTCTACCGGAGATTCATAAAAGACTTCTCAAAAATTGCCAACACTCTGCGTAAGTTGTTAGAAAACGATCACCCTTTCGTATTTTCTGATGATTGCAGGGTAGCATTCGAGGAGTTGAAGAAGAGGCTAGTCACAGTACCCATCATTATTTCCCCAGACTGGGAGCAACCATTCGAGCTAATGTGTGACGCAAGTGATTATGCGGTGGGAGCAGTGCTAGGACAGCGAAAAGACAAGCTAATGCACCCAATTTACTACGCAAGTAGAACGTTGAGTGGAGCCCAACTGATCTACACTGTGACTGAAAAAGAGATGCTGGTTGTGGTGTTCGCGTTTGACAAGTTCAGATCGTACCTGATTGGCTCAAAGGTAATTGTATTTACTGATCATGCTGCTCTCAGGTATCTGATTGAAAAGAAAGAGTCAAAACTGCGCCTGATTCATTGGGTGTTGTTACTGCAAGAGTTTGACTTGGAAATTCGTGACCGTAAGGGCACGGAAAACCAAGTCGATGATCACTTATCACACTAGAAGGAGCTGAAAAATCTGTTGAAGTAGAGGATATTCTGGAAACCTTTCCAGATGAGCAGCTACTCGCCACAAGCTTTGAGGAAGTGCCATGGTATGCAGACATTGCAAATTACCTGGCAAGCGGTATAGTTCCTTATGACCTTTCCTCTGTGCAAAAGAAAAAGTTTTACCGTGATTGTCGCACGTATTACTGGGATGAACCTTATCTGTTTTGGATTTGTGTTGAGAATATGATCCGGAGGTGTGTCCCCGAGTTAGATCAATATTCTGTTTTGCAGGAATGTCACGCATCGGCATATGGCGGGCATTTTGGAGGAGCCAGGACGGCAGCAAAAGTTCTAAAAGTCGGGTTCTATAGGCCAACTGTGTTTAAGGATGCACATCTATGGGTGAAGGGCTGTGATGAATGCCAGCGAACAGGGAACATCTCTCGTCTCCATGAGATGCCCATAAACCCAATTCAAGAGGTTGAAGTGTTCGATGTATGGGGAATAGACTTCATGGGTCCCTTCTCAGTTCCTATGGAAATAAGTACATACTTATTGATATAGATTATGTGTACAAATAGGTGGAAGCTACAACACTCCCCACCAATGATGCAAGGGTGGTGATTGGGTTTTTGAATAAGAATATATTCACCCGTTTCGGGACCCCATGAGCCATAATCAGTGACGGAGGCACTCATTTCTGCAATCGAGCCTTTGAGAAATTGCAGGTAAAGTACGATGTACGCCACAAGGTGGCAATTCCATACCATCCTCAAACCAGTGGGCAGGTTGAAGTGTCAAATAGTGAGATAAAGAGTGTGTTGACCAAAACATTGAATGCCACAAGAACTGATTGGGCAAAAATGTTAGATGACGCACTCTGGGCCTATAGAACCGCTTTCAAAACACCAATTGGCATGTCACCATACAAGTTGGTATTTGGGAAGGCCTGTCACTTGCCAGTGGAGCTAGAGCATAGAGCTTGGTGGGCATTGAGACAACTGAATATAGACATTGAGGCCGCGGGAACGAATAGAGTCACGGAATTGCATGAGCTGGATGAGTTCTGATATCTTCCTTTCGAGAGCACAAGGTTATACAAGGAGAGAATGGAGAGGTTGCACGACAAGATAATTGTTGAGGAAAATTTCAAACCTGGAGATATGGTGTTTCTTTATAATTCAAGATTAAGGCTATTTCTGGGTAAACTCAAGTCACGATGGTCTGGACCATTTAGTGTGGTCGAAGTTCTCCCTTCAGGTGCTAAAGATATTGCCTCAGAGAAAGACTATCACACATTTAGAATCAATGGGCACATATTAAAACCATATGTGGGCATGGATGAAGTCAAGGAAGTGTCAGTGATCCATCCGACTGAGCCTCAGAGGTCGAGCGAACCTTATATGTGCTCATCTGCATCGTGCCGCGATGTTAAATCAGGCGCTGCATGGGAGGCAACCCATTGACTTGTTGTAATTGTCGTGCCACGTCACTAACTAAGGCGTTGGTTGGGAGGAAACCCAACGCGTAGTGATTTTAGTGTAGTTAGAATTGTTATTTCGATTTTTGTCAGTACTAACATATGCAGGTGAGCTTAGGCGAGTGATAAGTCCTGCCGACACTAAGGAAAAAGGTAAAAGACGTGAAAGATTTTGGGCAACAGGTGTGCGGCCGTGCTTGCACCGTGTATGGACCGCGCAAACCTATGACCAAACTGCCTCCCAGGTGCGCGGCCGCGCTTTAGCCGCGCTCGGGCCGCGCTAATCAGGAACTACACTACCTCCCAGGTGAACGGCCGCGCTCAGGTCGCGCTAATCAGGATGTAATTTTCCTCGTCTCGACAGCAATATGCGCGGGCACGCTTCGACCGCGCTCCAACCGCGCACATTGAGATGTATTTTGCACCACAAGCGCGTCCGCGCTTGGACCGCGCTTGTACCGTCCGCTTCCACTTTGTATAATTTAACATTTTTTTTATTTTGTTATTTTACTTTTATTACTTTTATTTTTTACCCCAAACCCTCCCCCTCCCCCCTCTTCTCTTATCTCCCCTAAAACACCTCTTCCCCTCTACCCACACTCATCTTCCCCCAAAACTAAAACTCTTCCCCTCCCTCACCACTCACACACGCCCCACTCATCCCCCATAGGAATCCCAACCCTAATCTTCCCAACACTCAGCGACAACTCCACCAACGCCAAACGTTTCCCAGAATGCTAAATTTGAGACGAAAATAATAGGTTGATTGCGGGCTCTGGGTCGTTCATGTCATCTGGACCCGGGGACGGTCTTCGATCAAGATTGATCTGTCAAGGAAGTTCCTTTACCTCACATTTCTTTATATTGTATGACATGGGGACATGCCATCTTTTTAAGTGTGTGGTAGGGGATACTTCGTTGTATGTGTATATATTAGGAACATAAATGTTTATTTTTGTTTTGCGTAGTGGTATAATTATGTGAGTCGACTTGTCCCGACGTTGGATCTCACTCGACGGGGTTCTTGAGGGTCTAAGTTGATATAAAAAAAGATTTTCTTTTTAGGTAGTGTATCAACTCCCCCTTGGTTTTTCTCTGGACCGCGATTCTTTTCCAAGGGTTTTGCTTGAACTGTGTGTAGTTAGTTTTTGTTTACTTTTTAACATTTTTGGGTACTTATGGACTATGAGCTGAGATAGAAAGAGAATCCCGTAACGTTGTTATGCCTTGAACACAATAGACACTATAGGGTGACACGTAGTCTCAGTTGTTGATTCTTGTTAGAGTGCCTTAAATTGTATGTTCGTAACTTGACTTAAGTACTCAGACGAGAGTGTTTTAATGAGCCAATCAGGAGTGAGTCATGTGCCATGTGTGAGTGAGATTTATTGTATTCTATGCACTGCATTTGATGCCTAGAACTTGCCTTGTGTGTTTGCAAAGCTAAATAGTAGATTTATTCAGTCTTAGAAGTGATATAGGCGTTTCTTTGTCAAGCCAGATATATAAAGTATACCCACCTAAATGTGATGTATCGTAGTTAACCCCGTTGAGCCTATAAGCCTGTTTCTTTGGCAACCATATTACAAGCCTTACCCACTTGTTTGAATGGACCATCTGTTTGAACCTTTTTACCTCCCATGAGCACTTGAATTGTTATGAACTCTGTAAAAGTTAAAGTGTGGGGTGGTTTGTTTGGCTTTTGAGTGGAACTAATGAAATAAGGAGAAAGGTGCAGTGTTTTGAAAAACAAAAATAAGCGCCAGTTGAATTGAAAATAAAATAGTCCTTGATTAGTGGTGACTTGATGTAATTGTGCTTAAAGAAGTTTGGGGTATTATAAATTGAAGTAAAGGTGGAATGTTTGGGTTGACATAAGTATGGTTCTGAATGTGAAAGTAATTGTATTAAAGTGCTTAGGGAGGTGTAGTCACTATATCCAAATATATCATACCCGTCCTTTAGCCTACATTACAACCAAATAAAGCCCTAATTGATCTTAGACTGAATGAGCTCGATTAGTAGAGTAGTACACTACGGGAAAGCCTATGGTGCATCTTTGTGGAATATGAATGTTCTTTCTGAGAGTGAGTGAATTTTGTCTATCTGAGTTCCTAATTGTTATTAATGTTTATTACTTGTGGGACTACTCTCATTTGCGATGTGAGGGCACTTGATTCATGAAGGAAAGGTACGTCTTGACCTCTGTATAGAGTAAAGTGAGTAAGTTAGGAATATTGCACAGCACGTGAGAGTCAACTCTTGAGGCAAAGATGTTACACTCCTAGACTCAAATTGTGTTGTATGTTCCTGGTGTGATATGTTAGGGAAGTGCTTAGTGAAGGAACCTCTGTAGAGTATGGTTGATTGCTCGGGGAAGAGCAATGATTTAAGTGTGGGGTGTTAATAATAGGCTAGATTCATGTAGTTTAGCAACCATTTATGCCCTAACTTGGCTATGCGTCACTGTTCTCGGAAGGTTAAATGATAAAAAAAATGACTCTAATTATGCATTTTGTGTTTTGGAGGAGCAAGTCTTGATTATTAAGACATAGGACAGTGTTTGGAGCTAATTTAAAGCAAGGAATGCCACTCAGAGGTGAATGTGCATGAAAGAAGAAAGAAAGAAATAGAGGAAAAAATTGATCCCAGGAGCGCGGCCGCACTCGAGCAGTAGAAGCCTGGCAGACTGGGGTGCTATATGCACGGCCCATGCGCGGTCTTAGAGCGGCCGCGCTAGTGCAGTAATGACAGGCAGAATAGAAGCCCATATGCGCGGCCACGCTAGTCTCTCTGAGGCACGTTAGTATCAGGGGTAATTTTGGAAATTCGTGGGCAATCACCCTTAACCTATAAGAGGTCCAGCTCGCCCAAAAAGAAGATATCAAGGTTTTAATAGTTTTGTTGAAGGCAAGAAGAGGCCAGAGGAAAGGAGGAAAATTCGGCATCGAGTTCTACCTTTCTTCCTTTTGTTTTGATCATCCATGATGAATTTTGCTGTTGTGATTATGAAAACAATTATTCATAGCTAATTATTTAGTCTAAGATTTTGATGGAACCTATTGAGGGATGAACTTCTTGTTATGATAATATAGTTTTGCCAAGTTTAATCTCTATTTGTTGAACTATATTCTTGTTGTAGTTAATTGAAAGGATCCTCAATTAGCTGTGCCTATTCAGTATGTATTACTCGGGAGAGAGTGCATATTTAGGTAGTTGTTGAACAACATCACTCCTGATGTATGTGAGGAATCAATAACCCAGGGTTTAAAGGTGAGATTAGGGATAACGAAACCTTGGCTGCGATCTAAGTGAGCTGTAATAAAATTCAGCTAGCGTAACTCAGGAGAGTATGTCTAATAAATTGTCGTAATTACTCGAGGGATATTTGCGGTAGTAAGAGAGCTCATGATCGATAGAGAGAATTAGGCAAATATATATGAAATATAACAGGAAGGGATTCCATCAATAGGGGAAATCATAACCTTAGATCCTTCTCTTTATTGTTTACAATGCATTCGTATTTATCTCTTAGTTTAAATAGTTTCATTTAGTAATAGTTCGTAGAAAAAACAACCAATTATTATTCAAAATATCTTGGAAGTTGCATACGCAGAATTAAGTGAGTCCGATACCAGTAATTGATAGGTTAATTGCCTGTGGGATTCGGCTCTGGGCTAAATACCTAGAATATATTGACAACGACCGCTTTTTCCTTTTTATAAGACATAGTTTGGTGTGATCAAACAATAACAAGAAAAATACGAAAATCAGAAAAGGAATGAATATGTAAGGAGAACTGACCAAAGAAATACAAAATTAAGAACAAACAAACATAGGAAACGAGAAACTAACTTTAAAGCAGAACATTATTGTTGTTGTAATAGAGTAAAATGGATCATTGAGTGATCTTTTGATAATATTAGTACTTCCGGCAGGACTTCTAATAAAGATAACGGTAAAGATCCTATACCAAACATAGCTATTTATTTTTAACAAAACTAATACATTTTGCCCACTTTTAAAATCTTCATCAAGTCTTCAACAATTTTCCTTTTCTACAACATGACCAAGATTCTCACAAAATACTACTTACAGGCTAACAGAGAAATGCTACAAGGCAATAAAAAAAGTCATAGATTTAACATTATAACCCAAAGCTTGATTTCAAGATTGAAACCTCAACATTCATCCATATAGCAAATTTCCTTTAAGATGCTTCAAGTAATCTAAACATGCTCAAATCCTCATCAATTTCTATTAAAAATCTGCATCATAGAGTTAAAAGGTTACATGGATCGCAGAAAATAAATACAACAATGAAGAATAAGAGATTAGCAACACAAGTAGTAGAAAACTAGAAGAAAATTGTGTTTAAATAGCCCGAAAACCTTAGAGAAGAAACCCAGAATCAACTCTAAAGAAGACTTATACTTTTCTAAAAGTTTGCACTCCATGATTCACTCACAAAGCCCAGAAATTTTCAGCTTACTAAAATATTCAACTTCTGATTTTTTGTTCAAAGATATGTGTGTTCAAGCAACTCGAAAGATGTTATCCAAGTGTGATAGAGTGTTTGTTTTAATAGGCAAATAAAGCCACTTTTTGGACAAATTTTGGTCCACTGAAAGTCTGTCCAAAATGGATTGACTTTGTGTGCTAAGTATTGTTCAAAGGATGTCCAAAAGATGAAAGGACAGTCTGAAAACTTGCTATAGCAGAAGCAAGGAGAAAAAAAATATCATTTCAGCCACGCTACTAGTAATAAATAGGCTATTAGTACCCTATTTTATGATAAAATTATCTAAACTTCAGATTTGAACAACATCAATACCACCCTATTGATTTTGAACCAAATCAAACTCAAACAACTAAGAATCGACAAAACAGAAACAAGTCTTTAAATGGAATTAAAACATGAACTAACATAGAACAAACAACTAATTCACAAGCTAACGCCCAAAACAGAAATTAGATGAGCAACGTTAACAATCAAACGACGGTGTTCAACAACTAAACAATAAACTGACTAATTAAATGATTCAACGATACTAAGATTAGTTTGGTCGATGACAATTTAATAAACAATTAGGGTAAATAGAGATGACTAGTTTAAATAAACCTAACTTGAGACTCTAGTTAACACACAACAAGACAAATATAGATAAATCTAGAAATCAACCTACTTATATAGAAAAATCAGAAATTAAGTGAAAGAATGATGATTTTTTCTAACAGAACTGTTCGAGCCACGAGAAGACGCCGAAGATGCCAAAGGCGGCTGTCCGACTTTGAAACACACGTTTCTTTCGGGCATACGCTAAAACGAAAGGGTTTTTACGTCTTTCCAAAAAGAAATGAAGGTCTTTGAGTCGATAATAGCTAAAATAGAGGTTCAAGGCATTTGGTGATTGGCGGACGGCAGTAGAGGTGGAGGTCGACGGTGGTGAGGCTTTTGTGAATTTGAGTTGGAGATATGGAGAGATGAGGAGAAATGGAGGCAGTGAGCGGCATCGGCAATGGTGGCAGTGCGATTAGGGTTAGGTTTTGCCACTTTTTGGTATGAATTTGAAAGACTTGGATTGTGTATCTAGAAAGTGGGTAAGGAGAGGAGGCTATGATTTGAATTTAGGGGTGTTTGGAGTCCAGTCGCCGCTAGTGGGTGATTTTCGGCTGCGGGTGGAGCGGCAGAGATAAGAGAGAGAAGAGAGGCGAAGAAGAAAAGGGGAGAGTAATAATGGAAATGGGGTAAAATTTTGGCTAAACTAGGCTTTAAATACCTAGGGTGGGAAACGATGAGAACCGTTGGATCTGGGAGAGATGAAGGGCAGGGATTTGATCTTACCCACTTAATAAAACAACGTCGTTTTGGTGTCTTCCAGGCAGCCCATCCAGAATGGGTCTTGGAGCTATTGTGCCTGTGATTTTGGTCCAATTTTTGGGCCAATTTTGGCTTTGAAATAATAAACCCAATCCCTTAACACCTTTAACCAACGAAATAATCTAAAATCTATAAATGCACACAATAAACCTAAAAAAATGTAATGTAGGAAAAATACAAAGAGCAAAAATTAGATACTTACAGTTGCCTCTCTTTGCTCGAGAACATGAAGAGTTTGCGTGCAAAAAAAGTGAATGCCATAACTAATTTTGGTCATGTATCACTCCAATGGATACATTTTTTAAAAACATGACCAAACCTTGCTTCTAAGGTTGCCTATATATCCTTGACTATAAAAGAATCAAGTCAGTGTAGTTCTGGAAAAACTTTGGTAGCTGGGACTACCAGACACTGGAGTTAAGATTGTTGTTACTATCACAGTTACCGTTAATTTCCACTTACATCAAAAGAAAAAGAGAAGAGAACTACATATGTCTGCAAACTAAGAGTAAAAAATTCCTATCTATGTTTCTTCTTGAGTCAAATTGTGAATCTTGACTTGCTCGCTTGTGTCGACCTTAGATGGGATCTTGATGATCTCTTAAGAAAAGATTATGACTCATTCTCAGTTGCTCGCTTTCCTGATCCGAAGTTAAAAAGATGAATCTTGAGACGCCGAGTTGTTGACACATTATCAAAGCTAACTCCAACTATCTGTTGATCAAAAGACTTCTTTTTTTATGAGAACTGAAATTTTTCAAGCTTTGATCGCCACAATCTATGCTTTACATTGGGATCCTGCAAAGCCATCAAAGACGAACAAAACTTTTCTGCCCCAGTTTGGCACTTGGAAAATGTTATGAGTTGTTAGAGAAAATCTATAAACTATCTAATTTATTGAAAGTCAGGCAGAGATAGTAAAATAAACTAGCTATGTGAAGATATGCAACCACGGGGTAGTACCCTATGTTACCAAAGGAAATGGAATTAGAGGATTGTACCCTGTATTACTGAAAGGGAATGTAACCATGGGTTAGTACCCTATATCACTAGGAAGAAATATAATAAGGGGTTGCCGCCCTGTATTACTAAGAAGGAATGTATCTTGGGGTTGATACCTTGTATTACTAGAAGAAAATTGAACCAGGGGTTGGCACCATGTATTATTGATAAAGTGTTGAATCCCCTTACTGAAAAGGTTCTACCTGAGTTAAGCTACGCAAAATAGCCTAAGCGAAGAGTAATTCCACCCAGAAATATGAGCTAGATCCCCCTAGGAGAAAAGTTTCTATCTGGGTTAATCTACATAAAACAAATTGAGCGAAGAGTACTTCTACCCGGAAATATGAGTTGGATCCCACTACGCGAAAATATTTTACCTGGGTTAAACAATGTAAAATAGCCTGAGCGAAGAGTACTTCTACCCGGTAATATGAGCTGGATCCCTTAGGCGAAAACGTTCTACCTGAGTTAATCTACGTAAACACTCTGAGTGAAGAGTACTTCAACCCGAGAATATGAGCTGGATCCCCCTAGGAGAAAATGTTATACCTGATAAACCTACGTAAAACATCCTAGGAGAAAAGTACTTCTACCCGGAACTATGAGTTGGATCCCCCTAGGCGAAATGGTTCTACCTGAGTTAAGCTACGTAAAAACTCTTGAGCGCAGTGTACTTCTACCTAGAACTATGAGCTAGATCCCCCTAGGTGAAATGGTTATACCTGAGTTAAGCTACGTAATACATCTTGAGCAAAGATTACTACCCGGAACTATGAGCTGGATTCCCCTAGGGGAAACTATTCTACTTGAGTTAAGCTACGTAAAATATCCTGAGCAAAGAGTAATTCTATCGGAACTATGAGCTGGATCCCTCTAGGCGAACCGGTTCTACCTGAGTTAAGCTACATAAAACTTCCTAAGTGAAGAGTACTTCTACCCAGAACCATAAGCGGGATCCCCCTAGGAGAAATGATTCTATTTGAGTTAAGCTACATAAAACTTCCTGAGTGAAGAGTACTTCAACACGGAACTATAAGCTGGATGGAACTATAAACTGGATCCTCCTTGTCGCGCCCATTTTTCTCGCGAAATCGTGTTTCGACATGTGACAACTCTTTTAAGAAGGTATTAAAAGAGGAGAGTCCCCACCAAACATTTTAAGGTCCATTAGGGCACCTATTTGTAGATAACTCTGGTTTGACTAGTTTGCATCACCAAAGATCGGGTAAGGGCTCGAAATTACCTCAAAGAGAAGGTGTTAGGCACTCTTCGAGGTCCACAACGGTGGGTCCCAGTCGTACTTGAATTATATGAATTAGTCAGATAAACAAAGACAGATAAAAAACAAGAAGTTTGGGAAGTTTTATTATCAAGACTTTGAATAAATACAAACACTTGATTCAAAGATAAATAGGGATAAGATGGGGGGTCCTAAGTTTTTTAGCATAAAGGATCACCCCGTGCAACATAAATAATACTCCATACCTTCCTTAAGATGGGGTGTTACTCGTCTTATTCAGCGGGCACATACTATCATCTCCTGCTACCCGATTACTATCTTTAAGTTATTACCTATAGCGCACTAGTTGATTCTAAATTGTGCCACACTCATGCACTACCTATCCCATACCTATAGTCCAAGAGGCATTTGGACCTCTATTTTGGGTGGTTCTAGACTTGACTTAGGCTTCTCATAAAATGTTAAAACTAGGCGACAATTCAAAACAAATAGGACTGCAGTAAAATCCAATTACAAGCTCAAGTTAGCCTCCGTAATTAGACAACAAAATGCATGCAGACAAATTTCTATGTAAGGCATTAGGCATTTCAGAATTAAGGGGGATTTCAGTCGTTAAACTCTATAGACATGGTTTCTATATGATCTGATTCAGATGTGCAGGATATTTTAAACCTATGATTTCTAAATTACCAGTTGGTAAGTGCCAGATGCTGTTAAGTCACTTATTACAGATTATAAGATGATAAATATATAGGCATGATCTCTAAGTGATTTACACAATAAGGGACAATAAAACTTATCAGAAGTGCTCAAAATTACTTATGCTTCCTAATAATCGCGTGGAAAAACAATAAAATAGAGTTTGAATAGCGAGTAGTGATTTCTAAAAATTGGTGGTTGGAACTGATTCTCACATTTAGCTCCTATAGGCATGCTTTCTAAAGGTTGACGAATTAAACTGGTTTTATACATTTAGATCCTATAGGCATGCTTTCTAGATGGACGATATGATGCAATAGTGAATTAATTAGTTAGAATCATATATGCATGATATCTAATGAACATGGTGCAGATTAAAGAGTAGTTATTAGCAATTATTTCCTATAGTCATAGTATCTATCAACACATAGCAGTTGACATAAGAATAGATAAAGCACTTATGCATTGATAGTATACTAATTATATGAGTGTGTGGTTCCCTAATAACATGATTTCTAATAGTGTACAAAGAGACTTAGATAGAACGGGTCGGATAGCAAATAGATCACACAACTCCTATAAACATGCTTTCTACCCTTTTAATGCAATTATTAGGAAATACCCATTTCCTAATTTCACTATCACTCCAATCATTATTACAGAATTATTGCAGATCCAGTAATGAATAAATTATAAAGTGGTACAAGTAATAACAGTAGGACCAAGACAAGCCCAAAGAGATACCCAGCACTGCCCGACCTTCAACTAAGCTCTTCCTCCACCTTTTAGCACACACAAATATCAACATAGCCCAGAAACCATAAAAGAACTCAAACCAAACCAAAAAACTTTGGTTTGATCATAGGATCCAGAAACCAATCACTTTCACAAATCAATTTGCACATTCAATAGACAATAAGAGGGAGAGAACTGAGTAGTAAATAAAATAACCAAGAACCCCAGTCCCTAGTATGTCAGAGTTTACAAGAGTCTCAAAGTGGACCCCGAGCATTTATCACACCAGAGAGGTTAATAGAGACAACTTTAGTGGCCTTGGCTTTTAGCCGGCCAAGAATTATAGGTTCAGAATAGGGTAAATAAGCAATTGGAATGAAAAATAGTGATCAAATGGTAGAGTTTGAAGAAGTGCATTTGCATTTTTAGAAACAAGCATTGCAGAAGTGATCACACAATGAACAGATCAGCAAAGAGGGTAAACAAACTTAAAAGACATGTTGATATCACAAGTCCACACTTAGTATAGAGGACATTTGTAGGAAGCAAGGTGGGTGTGACTTCTGCGATTACAAAACTAATAAGCAAAGGTGCATTATGCCAAATAAGATAAAAATAGAATACTAACTTAACAGATTAAAAGCCTAAGGGTAAAATTATGTTGAACACCAGAAGTTAAACAGACCAACTCATATCAACATGGCAAAACAGAATCAAATGTCATGAGGGAAACCCAAGTAGGGAAGCTATTTTAAAAGTCCCCTAACAATCACTAGGGAATACATAATTGGGCAAGCTAAAGACATACTAAGTGATAAAACGATCATGGGAGCCAGTCGTAGCCAAAGTAATGGTCTTAACATAGGATAGGACATATTACAAATACAAGTCAATCACTATAAAAACCCAGGACAAAACAGGAAGCAAGTTGGTGTCATATAGCCAATGTAAACATTCAAAGTACCAATACATTAAGCTAAATGAACTTCAAACGGTCAAATTGTTTAAGTTAAACATAAACACATTTCAGAATTAGCAGTTTAGGCATAAGAAAATGCTAGAGGGGTTCATATCACAAATAGATTCGATACTAGTAGGATTGCACATGAAAATAGTCTAGAAACACGTTAAGTTATGCAATTTCAGAGGTATGAATATGTTAATCATGAACACAAGTGAATGAATATGGTAAAGGCTAAAGAACTCACCAATTACTGATTGACAAGTAGACAAACAAGAAAGAACAGACTCTACAACACTTTGAATATGTCAACAAAGAGCAGTATAACCCAAGACCTTAGTGCGTCAAGTTCCCATCAAAGGAACCCAGGGCAGTGCTCACACCAAGGAAGGTCGAAAATAGAATTCTGGCGGCCTTGACTTTCAGCCACCCAAGAGACAAAGTAGAACAAGAGAATGAGAGAATAGCATAATGAAAACCTTCAACTTTTTTAGTGAAACCTTAACGATTAAAGTATGTCAAAAAGGGAATGAGGGAGGGGTTTATATAGAAGTAAAATCATATGCACAAATAAGGAAAATAACTAATTAAACATAGATAAGGAAAGAAATCAAATAAAAACGGATGGAAAAAAAAGGAAAAATCTCGCATGCAAGTCAATAGAATAACAGAAAAGAAAAAGTATCAAACTCCAAACCTTTGTTAGGGTTTTAAACTCGAAATCATCCAACTGGTATGAAGAATCTAGATCATCACGCGTAGATGGACGGGATATCATACAAATCTTCTATATTGAGTCGATTCTCGTCCGATATAGAGGTGGTATTTGCCAAAATTAGGCAAATACCTAAGTAATACCAAAATCGCATAACCAGTACCCAAAGGATCCATATATGGTAAACAAACAAAGGTCGAATCCCATTATTAGTGGGATTGGGAGAGGAAATTAAGGGAGAGACGACTAGGTTTTCTCTAGTAAGGAGGGAGGAGCGACAGAGAGAACAAAGGTGGCGGGTTGGGAAAATGGGTTAGGGTTTAGGGTTATGGGGTTATAAGGAAAGGGGTGGGTTTTTGTGGGTCGTTGATCGTTTCTGATCAAGGACTGAGGTTTTAAGGGTATCTCGGTCGGGTTTTGGAAATGGGTTGGGGATTAAGGGGTTGTTTGAATTGGGCTTCTGAAGGGGGTGTGATTGGGCTAAACACTTGGGACAAAATTGGTCCGAAAATTAGCTTAGGAATGGGCTAGATTTTGAAACCCTTTGAAAAGTTAATTAAAAATAAATTATAAAAACCACTCATAAATGGTTAAGATAATATTTTTGTTGTAAAACTATTTTAAAATAATAACACAACTTAATAAAATATAAAAATGATACTTTGGCATAAATAATATAATAAACGTAACTATTTGAAGAATATGTCTATTATTGCAAAATTAGATAAATAACTTAAAAGGCTAATGTAATTATAAAAAATAGAATAAAAATATTCAAAACATGTATTATGGATGCAAATAATAATTTTGGGCACTTAAGTCATCATAAAATAATTTAAAGTATAATTACTAAATATTTATATAATTTAAATAGAAGAAAAGATAATTTGAAGCTCTAAAAAATTATGGAAAATTATAAAAAATACTTGTATAGGTTTGTAAACTAAAAGATGATACAAATATGCTATTTTGAAAGTATATATGCATTTTAAAAAAATATGAGAGAAAAATTGAGTATTAACACTCTTAGGCGAAACAGTTATATCTGAGTTAAGTTATGTAAAACATCCTGAGCGAAGAGTACTTCTACCCGGAACTATGAGCTGGATCCCCCTAGGCGAAATGGTTCTACCTGAGTTAGGCTATGTAAAACTTCCTGACTGAAGAGTACCTCTACCCGGAACTATGAGCTGGATCCCCCTAGGCGAAATGGTTCTACCTGAGTTAGGCTATGTAAAACTTCCTGACTGAAGAGTACCTCTACCCGGAACTATAAGCTAGATCCCCTTAGGATAAATGGTTCTACCTGAGTTAAGCGACATAAAACTTCCTGAGCGAAGAGTACTTCTACCCAGAATTATATGTTGGATCCCCGTAGGCAAAACGGTTCTACCTAAGTTAAGCTATGTAAAACCTCCTGAGCAACGAGTACTTCTACCCGGAACTATAAGTTGGATTCCCCTAGGAGAAATGGTTCTACCTGTGTTAGGCTTCGCAAAACATCCTGAGCGAAGAGTACTTCTTCTCGGAACTATGAGTTGGATCCTCCTAGGCGAAACAGTTCTACCTAAGTTAAGCTACGTAAGACTTCATGAGCAACGAGTACTTCTACCCGGAACTTTGAGTTGGATCCCCCTAGTGGAAAAGGTTCTATCTGAGTTAAGCTACGAAAATGAGAGGTATGAATAGTAGTGATGCATGCTGAAAATAAAAGAAAATGGAGATTTTAAGGAGCTTACGCTTCTACCTGCTTTGTTCCTAATTCAAACAAAGAAAAATTTGTGAGTTTTCAAAGTGGTGGCTTGTTTGTGGCCTTGATGCCCTAAGTAGTTTTAATTCACGGCCACTACTGTCAAAGAACGGATTATGTCTATATGGTATCGAGATGCTCGGATGCTCTGTCTCGCTTCCTGGAGACCTTGGCTTTCCAACATTGCTCCGGGCTGCTTTATGTGCGAATGTCCATGGTACCGCTAACCCTTGTAAGGCAAGACAATTTTCCTTTAAAATCAACTTAGTTGTCTTGCACCTAGTACCAGTTCGTGTCTGAAATGCTTATCAGCTTTTTCAATGAAGCAAGTCTTGCTTAGACGACATTTTTAGTTTCTTTAAGACACTTTGTTCGCCTTATCAAAAGAGATCACAAATGGATTTGTGCTTTTGTCAATTCCATACATGCCCCAAATTGTGTTTGGTAATACGGGGAAATTGTAACCAGTTTTGCAGCTGTTTCTTTGCTTCACTTTTGATGTAGTATTAGACCTAAAGGGACTCAAAGAAAAAGTATGGGGAAAAAATAAAAGGGAAATAGAAAGCAAAAAAGGTATTGTGTCTAAACAAAAGGTGTCCCGTTCGGGGAGGGGAATATGGAGACTTATCCGGAGATACATGTCAACTTCAATGAATCATGACATGAATTTTGTCTTGGATTCCTGAATCATCCCAGTTGCATAATTCTCAAAATCCATCGCAATTGTTCATCTTGAAATCGAGTTCTTGGTTGTGCTCATGTCGGAGTACCAAAGACCCTAGTAGCGCCCTTTGCGGGTTTTCGCTAACTGACCTCTCTCAATTCTCTACTCATTGTTTCCTTATGGTGCCCATATGGGTTTTCACCAATTGAACTCTCTCATATCTCTGCTCAATGTCGCCTTACGGTGCCCATACGGGTTATCATCGATAAGACTCTCATTTCTTTTCTTTTTTCTTTTTTTATATTTTTTTTATTTTTTCATCGCCTTTGACTAATATACTGCATGTGGCAAGTTGTCCAACACCCTTGGCATGGTCATTTCAACATTCTCAATGATCAGTCATAAGGCCTTAAAAGGAAAAGGTAAAAAGAACCTGGAACTGAATTATAACTTTTGGAGCCTTTTATAGAATTACCATAAAAATAAAACAAACTTCTACCCCAGTTCTCGAGTATTGGGATATAGATTTTTATTGTGATGGGACTGAACCCAAGGTAAGTCTTCCTACGTATACTTTCGAAATCAGGTCGAATGTAGTTCACTAACTTAGAAGATTTGTTGATGATTTTTCTTCCTTTTTTTTCCTTTTTTTTTCTTTTCTTCTTTTTCTCTTCTCTTGTTTTTTTCGTTTTAGTTTTTTCAAGTACACATGTTCCAAAAAGAGGGAAAATAAAGAAGACAAATACAACTCAAAAGGGTTAACAAAAGGGTGACACCTATTTTGAATAGTGAGCAATGATAGCCTTCATCATCTCGATATGAGAAAATCATGCGTGCAAGTTCCGCAGTGGGTATATATCAAACTTAATATCTTTAAATGCATCGTTAATAGTCATGTCTAGTACCTGCCCTTTTTCATTTACCAAGTGCAAGGCCCCTTTTGGTAATACTTTCTTCATTATGTAGAGTCCTTGCCAGTTTGGGGCGAACTTTCCTTTAGCTTCTACCTAGTGTGGAAGGATGCGTTTCAAAATAAGCTGGTCTACCTCAAAGTGCCTTGGGCGGACTTTCTTATTATAAGCGTGTGCCATTCTTTGCTGGTATAACTGGCCAAAATAGAGTGCTGCTAGCCGTTTTTCATCAATCATCATTAGCTGTTCGAATCGAGTCTTGACCCACTCAATGTCTTCACTCTCTAATTATATAATGATTCGAATAGAGGGAATTTCAACTTCAGCTGGTATTACAACATTAGTACCATATGCGAGGAGTTGCACCCAGTGATGTGCGAGCAGTGCGGTTCCCAAAAGAGAAATGGCTACTTTTCATGTCATTGCCTGACCCTTGGATCATCTTTCTAAGAATTTTCATAATATTCTTGTTATCCAGTTCAACAACTTCATTGGCTTTTGGCCGGTAAGGGGTAGAATGGTGATGCACAATTATAAATTGCTCGCATACCTCCTTCATCAAATAACTATTTAGATTAGATGCATTGTTAGTGATAATGGTATTTGGGATACCAAAACGACAGATGATGTTGGAACGAACAAGGCCTAGCACTGCTTTCTTGGTGACTGCTTTGAAAGTGATGGCCTGCACCCACTTGGAGAAGTAATCAATTGCAACCAAAATGAATCTATGCTCATTTCAAGACTTTGGATCGATTGGCCCAATAACATCCATTCCCCAATCAATGAAAGGCCGAGGAAATGACATGGGATGCAATTCCGATGGAGGCGTGTGAATTAGGTCGCCATGAATCTAGCATTGGTGACACTTGCGAACAAAACTGAAGCGATCGCGCTCCATAATAAGCCAATAATACCCTACTCGTAGAATAATCTTTTCCATAACATATCCATTCATGTGAGGCCCACATACCCCCGAATGCACTTCACTCATGATTCGTTCAGCTTCTATGGAATCTATGCATCTCAACAAGTTTAGATCTGGGGTCGTTTTGTACAAAATGTCCCCGTTCAGGAAGAAACCACCAACGAGCCGCCTCATAGTTCTTTTTTATCTCCCTTGGCATGCTCTACGTACTCCCTTATTTTCAGGAATCATTTTATTTCATGATACCATGGTTCACCATTTGGTTCTACCTCAATCGTATTGCAGTAATCATGTTAATTCCGAAGTTAAGTAGACATGGAATATCAAGTATATGAACAAAATCTACCCGCAAGTGTCAAATAATAATATCAATAAAAGTCCCAAGTCCCCTTCCACAAAGAAAAATTTACTTGATAATAACAATAAGACTCTCAGTCAAATTCATAACACATAGAATGCCGAGGCGTACGACCGAAGCGACGCAAAAATAAATATGCACTGCCAAGGGTCGAGCGGCACGAACCATAGATGTATCTATTACCCCACTCGCGAATCGATCATGCGACGCGGTTGACATAAATATAAGGCTACCCCGTTCACGAATCATACATACGACACGGGTGCTCGTAGACATACACAAGATTATCAGGAAATTCAGGAATTTATCATGGATTATACTTGAAATCAGAGATTTAAGCACTTAAACTTACACATAACTTCCTAATATCTGCATGTCAATTTCAAAGATAATAAGCAACTAGGAACACATGTAAAGATACAAGTAAGGCACATAAAGGCATTCTTGTGAAATCCTAAATTCTACCCGACATAACATAGTAGTAGCTACGCACGGACTCTCGTCACTTTGCGCGTGCGTAGCCCCCACAAATAAGGATGATTCAATCATTTAAATTTACCTATGGGGACAATTCTCTCTTACAAGGTTGTAAAGGAGACTCACCTCGTGCCGAACCTACTTCCCGAACCAAGAACGCGCCCGAAACTCCAAACTTTACACCCGAGGACTCGAAACTAGTCAAATATTATATAAATGCGTTAATATACACTCAAAAGTATGGAATTCTCTTACTAGTTAGCTAATCCACCATTCTTGAAGAAATCCCAAAATACACCCATGAGCCCAGATGCTCGGATGCAGGAAATATTTGAAGGAAACACTCACCCATAACCTAAGGATCATTAATATATAGTTTTTGTATGATTTCATGGTAGATAAGTGGTGAAATTCTCTAAAGTTCATCAACCCTAGGTTTCCACTCTAACCCTTTTTATTTGAACTAATTGGGTGTTAATCTACCTAAGATTTAATGTAATAAACCAACATTTAAATGGAAATTACTTACCTCTTAGTAGTTAGGCCGAATACCCTCTTGTGAGCTCTCAAAATCGCCTATGGTGAACAAGAAATGGTGAAAGATGGTAAAGTCCCGTATTAAATGAGCTCACTGCCTTCAAGGATCTCGCACCTGCGGCTCGAGGACCGCACCTGCGGTCTCGCACCTGCAAAAGTTGGCAATGAGGATGGGGATCGCACCTGCGGAGGGATCTCCGCACCAGCGGATCCGCTTCTGCGGAAAAAGGTCCGCACCTGCGGATTGGACCATCTTCCCTGGGGCCGCAGCTGCGAGGCCTTGACCACAGGGGCGGTCTCGTACCTGCGACTGGGCAACCGCACCTGCGGTCACACCAGTTCAGGTGCACCAGCAGTTAAGGCTACTGGTTTTTGGCCTCGTTTGGTGCTTGGGAAGCACCTGGGCCCACCCGAGCCCCCGTGCAATTATACCAACAAGTCCTAAATCATATTACGGACTCGCTCGAGCCTTGGGAACACCCAAAACAACGCTAAAACTCAAAATCACACCTCAAAACCCCTAGACTACTCGTAATGACACCAAATTTTGCAGGCAAATCATAAATAACATAACAGAACTATTCCCGGTCTTGGAATTCCATTCGGACCTCGATAACACAAAAACACGTTCTAAACCAAGTTATGAACTTAAGGAAACTCTATTTTCATTATTTGGCATCAAAACGCTCCCGGATCATCTAAAACCTATTTTGGACATACGCACAAGTCCGAAATCATCATACGAAGCTACTGGAACCGTCGAAACTCGATTCTGGGGTCGTTTGCTAAAAATGTCAAACTTGGCCAAAAAGGCCAACCTTAAGGAACTAAGTGTTCCTATACTGCTCTAAACACTTATGAATCTCGAACCACCTGTCCCCGCGAGTCATAAATCACTATAAGCCTCTACGAGAAGTCTTATTTAGGGGAACGGGGTCCGAATACGCAAAACGACCGGTCGGGTCGTTACACATGTGATTCAAATGGCAAGAGCATAAGTTTGGGTGAGAGACGAGTAGTTTAAAGATGGTTTCAAGGCACAAAAATACAAAAGAAATGAAAAAGAGAAAAAGGCAAAGAAAAATAAAAGAAGAACAAAGAAAAACATAAAAAGAAAGTGAATGTCGCGCCCCCTGTTTCGACTCCTCCTTTCGGATTAGTCGGGGCCCTAACATTATTGGGTCAACTCGTTTCCTTTTGGGAAATGGGTATGCAAGGAGTTGGAGAGTTGCCACCTAACAAATTAAGGTGCGTTAGGGAACCTATTTTTGGGTCATTTACAAACAAGATTTAGATAACCAGAGACAGGGTAAGGCTTGAAATTATCCCAAGGGGAAGGTGTTAGGCACCTCTCAGAGTGCACAACCGTGGTTCCCGGCCAAACAACTTTGTGAATTTGAGAAAGTAGCAGATAGGCAATTAATGTTTAAACAAGTAAAGAGTATTTTTTTTGAAAGATTTGCAGTCTAAGCACACATGTGTTACAAAAGTTTTGAAAAGATTTAATGTCTAAGTACAAAAGTTTTGAAAAGATTTAATATCTAACAATGTTTTGAAAGAATTATAATCTAAAAACGTATATAAAGGATAGGGGAGTCCTAGGTTAATTATACTATAGGATCACATCAGTATAATTCCCGATAATCACTCCTCAAAGAGGAGCTACACGTGGTATTAGCGCACTAGTCATCATATCCATATATACCCTTCCCACCTCTTAGCGGTTATTAAACGAGTGTTATTTAGCGACCTCTATGCGTGTTGTTACATGTCCCTTCCTAATGGACCTGGGGAAGTTTAGAACCTCTACCTATAGGGGGAGTTCTAGGCAGACCCTCAGGTTTAAAGGAAAAATACTAGGCGACAAGCAAAAAATAAACACATAGGACTTCAGTAAATAGGAACAGAGAAGAGCAGATAAGAGGCTCAGATTTACCTCCACAAATAGTGCACATAAACAACACGACTCAAACACAAATAAGGGCAGTATAGGGTCCTAAGACATGGTGTCTAGGTGAACATCAGGATACAACAGATATGAAGACTTGTTTTTATAACCCAGAGACGGGCCCTAATCAGTTTGCCTACTGATTTTAAACCTGTTAAGCATTAAGCAACACACACAAGAGAGGCACATTTCTAGTTTTTTTAAAATTTAATCACCTAAGGCTTGCCTAGGCGAGGGACGGTGTATACTAATTACCAGAATTATTAAGGAGAACTGTTGTAAATTGTTACCTAAACATGTTGTTCTAGGTGTTGCAAAACACAGAATTATTGCTAGTTGATTGCGAATACTGAGTGAAGTTGTGTTATGCCTTTTTATGCATTAGTAGTTAAGCTAGGTATCTAATGCACAAAGGGATGCAAAATGATGCAGAATGCAGAATCCCTAGGCAGGATTTCTAAATGCAAAGTGGTCACAACATTAATCAAGGTTTCACAATGTACAAAGAGGACAGTTCATTTTAGTGTTATTTATCCTAGAACATGATTTCTAGGTGCGTAGCAGGGTAATAGCATGATGAGACATGATTGCATGAACAATGATCCATATTAATGTGTTTACCCTAGAACATGATGCCTAAGTGATACGACAGTAGTATCAAAATGACATGCTGAAGCAGTAGACATGAAACCTAGGAAGCATGATTTCTAATGCATAATTTGCATACATTGGTCCTAAACATGAGTTATATTGCGCAAATAGAAATGTAAACCTAAGGACATGATTCCTACCCTTTAGCATGCATAATTACGCCTCCCTTTTCACTATCCATTCCCAATAGTTGTTTACAATAAATTATTACAGACCATTGCATGAATTACATAATTGAATAAAGAAAAAATAAGAAGTTATACTATAGGGAGCCTACCAATAGGCCCAAGATCTCCATAATTCTCAATGCCAACAAGTGTTTCACAGTCTTTCATATAATCTGGGTGTGTCGGAGTTCCCTAAGGACCTCAAGGGATCACGGGCAGTGCTCACACCCAGATTTTCATAACCATAATTGAGTAAGTGCAGTGTGGAAGGGCCAACTCTAATGCATCAGAGTTTAGAGGGATCTCATAGGGATCCCAAAGCAGTCACACATTAGAGGGGCAAAACTTAGGTATCTAAGAGTAAAGTGAGAGTGCTTGACATAGTTTTGAAAAGGTCAAGTAGGAAAACAGCTTTTGAAAATAGACTGATTTGAAATAAGCTTTGAAGAATAATAGAAGAGTTTTACTTTAGTGAAAACAGTTTGAAAGGAAAAGGGGTAAGAAAATTAGAGTATCATGACCAAAACAGTACCCATATAACAAGAAACAAGAACCAGAACAAGTTTAACAATCACAAGAAGGGGAATGAGGTATTGGGGACATGTATGAAGCATATAGGGGCAGGTACACAGTAAGCAGAATGACACATAAGTTCAGGATCAAAGGAACCTTCAGGGGGGTAAGGGCATAACATGCATTTCAGAACTACAGGGAAACTAAACATCATATAGCACAAACTGGGGTATGCTAGGAATTTAAAGAAAGCATAAATGAAGCAGAATCATATTGAAATATTCCAAAAAAGGGTAACATGCTGAGGGGATACATAACATGTAAGATGGAATCAGTGTAAGCAAGTTAAATACAAAAATCACAGCAAAACCATAAGTAGAAGCATATAAAAAACATGATGAATTGAAGCACTAAGAGAAACATATTGTTTTTGAACTCAAATTTGTAATTAGGACATACCCGATAGAAGATGACAAACACAATAAGAGAGTAGAATAATCAGTCTTGGCTTGCAGCCGACTGATGATAGCAAGTAATTAGAAGAGGAGCAAAAGAGAGTATATGTGTGTGTAAGAGAGAGAGTTTGAACAATGTCTATGCATGTCAATGAGAGAGTAGAGTATATATAGCTTTGAAAATAGGCAGAAATAAGGTAAAGTCCATAGTCAAGCAGTAAATAAGGAATCAGAATCAATCAACACAAAATCAGTTTAAGTGATTCCCCTAATTAAGGGGTTAAATTTCAAACGGTAATAAACATGTAATCAATAAGGTAATTTCAGCAAAGTAAAAGTAAGAGACATGTGATCAATAAGGAAAGACACCATATGAGGCACATAAGGAAATACATTTCAGCATAGTAAAAGTATAAGGCATGTAATAGAGGCTAAGTTCAGAATATTCCAACTAAGGAAGGGCTTAGGAATCAATTTGACAGCAAAAGTATTCATAGAAATAAGGCAGGGAATAATTGATTCCGGAAACCAGTAAGAAAACCTCGAGTGAGATTCAAATCACAAGAAATCAGTATCAATCAAGGAGAATATCACACATGTAAAGAAATACTCAAAATCAATAGAGAATATTGTGTAAAAATCAGTAAAGTACTAATCACAATTATTCAAAGATTCAAAGTGAAAAATAAAATTTATTTAAGCAGAATAAACACACATTAGGCAAAAGTAAGAAACCCTAAATCACATAAAATTAGGGATTCGCATAGAACATAGAAAAATAATTAAAGGACTTAGCAGAATAAACATGATTTAGGCAGAATAAGAAGCATCAGAAACATTGACGGACGAAAATAAGGTAAAATCACAGAATAAGCAAGAGCAATTGCAACCAGAAATCCTAACAAGAAAATCATGAAGTAAAAATCATAAAATCACGAAGTACTCATGGAAGCACAGCAGTCATAATAGAATAGGTAAACATGTTATCGCAAATAAGCTTAGAATCATAGATCAAAACCAAGAAATTTGGGGGTTTTAACAAAAAAAAAATGAATCGAACAAAGGGAAAAGCTTAAATCATGTTTAACCACGATGAGAATCATAAAATAATGCTAAGAAATCGGAAAGAGAATTTTGAAAAAGGATTTTAAAATGCTAGTTTGAAAAAATGAAGAACCGTTTAGGAAACAGGAAAATCTTTAAAGAAAACATGAAAAGAACTCATAATATGTATAGATCTGTTACAGATCTAGAAGAATCGAGAGTTTAGAAGTTAGGGTTTCAAAGAGAGAACCCAAAGAGAAGAAGAAAAACTCAAAAGTCACTGGTTTTAACCGAAAAGTGGTAAGATCTTACTCGGATGGCCATGGATGGCCGGAAAAAATGGCATGAGATCATAGGAGGTGAGTGAGCCGCATCTGGTTCACTTGAGGGCTTCACGAGCAGTGACACACGCTTAAGGAGGGAGCCATGAGGCTGGGGTGGTGAAACCACCATGTTTTCCAGCAAGGCAACGACCGGAGAAGGGAGGAGAAAGGTTTAGCAGGTGGAGCGTTTTGAGAGAGATGAGGGGGATGAGAGAGATGAGACGGCAGAAGGGTGAGGGGGAAATGAGAGAGGGGGAGGGTAGTCTTTAGGTTTAATTATAGAAGGTTAAATCCGGACCGTTGATCAATTTTGATCAACGGTCAGGATGGGATCCGGATTGGGCCGGGTAGTTTTAAGAATTGGGCTTGGGGTGTGTTGGGTTATGTAATTTGGTTAGGAGTTAGGCTAAGTTTAGGCTATAATTGAAATAAAAGGGGCTAGCTGTTAAATAGCTAATTAATTAACTAAAATTTATAAAAATATTTGATAATTTTAAAAAATGAAATTCATGTTTAGAAAATAAATTAAAATTATTACTCAGTATTTAAAAATACAAATGATTAATTTCTGGGTAAAAATAGTATAAAATCACATGATTGCGCTATAATTGCAAAGTTACTGCAATTATAGCCAAAAGGTGCAAATTTGGCTAATTGAAATAATTTGGTCTTAGTAGGACTCTAAATAATAAATAAAATCAGGAAATGCTTTTAAAATCATTTGTAATGCAATTTTGTGATTAATTATCGAAAATAAAAATGCTGGATAAATTAGAATAAATTAATAAAATATAAGAAAATTATAGAAAAATACCAATTGCTATGAAAGCATGATTTTGAAGGTATATATGCAAATTAAAAATATTTTGAGGAAAAATTGGGTATCAACAGCTGCCCCTCTTTACCCGAGAAGGATGCAAGAGTTGTCGGGTATAGATATGATGGACAATTTTGACCAAGCAAAGCAATTTGGAGAGATTTAGGTCGCACCCTGGTTTCTAAGCTGCCTACATATCACTGGTTTTACAGGAATCATGCCGTATGTAGTTCCAGACCCATCGGCGAAGTGTACCGATGGAGTTATTACATGAACGGACGCAACATATAGGGCTGGATGAGTGATTGGTTTACCGAAATCGTTTAGGAGAACTGGAGCGGGACCGCTCCTGCTAGGATAGTCTTCGCTTGTCGGATTACCTGCAAATAAAACAATACAAGCGCATATTGTGCGTAAATTTAAACATGATGCAAGTTCCCGTTGGACTATGAATGTTTTCTTTGGATGGTTAAGGGTGACGTCCTCAGACCATGATGTCCTGGACCATGAATTGTTTGATGAAGGATTCGAAGGCCATGAAATGATGTTCTCGGGCCTTGAAGATGGTGCCTACGAACAATGACGCCTTTGAATAATGATATGCAGGATTGAGAGAGATACTCAGGCCATGACATGATGTTCTCGGGCCATGAAGATGGTGCCTCCAAATGATGACGCCTTTGGATAAGTTGGTGATATTTCAGCCCATGAAATGCAGTAATATGATGCTGACAAGACAGAGCTTAGTCTTGCGAATTGAGAGGCAGAGCTTAGCCCGAAAGAAAAGCAAAGTAAATAGTGCTTGAAGACAGCGCTTAGTCTCGATGGAAAAGTAAATTAGAGGCAGAGCTTGGCCTCATGCAGGTAGGAAGGCAGAAAGGTAGCCTTATGCAGAGGAAGGCAGAAAGGTAGCCTTATGCAAATGGAGGTAGAGATTAACCTCATGCAGATGGAAGGCAGAAAGGTAGCCTTATGCAAAGCAAGGCAGGAAGGTACCCTTATGCAGATGGAGGTAGAGCTTAACCTCATGCAAAATGGGGACAGAGCTTAGTCCCATGCAAGATGATGGCAGAGCTTAGCCTTATGAAGAGGAAGGCAGAAAGGTAGCCTTATGCAGATGGAGGTAGAGCTTAACCTCATGCAGAATGGGGACAGAGCTTCGTCCTGTGCAAGATGAAGGAAGAGCTTATCCTTATGCAGAGGAAGGCAAAAAGGTAGCCTTATGCAAGATTAAATAAATGACAGTAGAGTTTCTTAGCTGGTAGTAGATTGTGGTATTGTGATCGTTGTGAGCATTGTGACTATGGAGCATTGTTTTGTTTGTGATGATAGCAAATGTCGGCAGGTGCGGCGACTTTGAGAATCGTATCTTTGAACAATCTTTGTCCTTTGGGCGGACAATAAGTTGTGGGATTTTGCAATCTTTGTGCCTGCATCCAAAGAAAAATCGTGATTTCTGTAAATGGGGAAGGTTGGTTCGTATCCCCGCTGGCTTTGCTTGACTTGTACACTTGGTCTGATGATCCTGTTCATATCATCGGGGTAGCGTTTCCTAAACAGAGTTATTTTCAAGAGTAAGTATGCATGATTTGTAAAGATATAGTATAAACGTGTATTTTAAAATAGTTTAGATGAACCGACGACCATGACACGGTTCAAGACATTGCAACCTTTTCTATTACGAAATTTTGAGGGTCCTCCTCAACATTCTGCCCCAGTTTCCAATTGCGGGGGGGGGGGGGGGGGGGGGGGGGGGGGATGAATTTTTTATTGAATTGTGACCGAACCCATAGAGCTGCCTACATATCCCCTCTTAAACGGGAATCAGGTCAGGCGTAGTTCAATTTACAACATTGAGAAAAGCATAAAAGATTACACATAATAGCGTTTGACCGTATCTGAATTGATTGGCTTTGGCCAAACTTCTCTGTCCATCTATGCAAGTATACGGACCTTGCGAGTTGGGAGAGAATTTCCCTTTGGCTTCATCTTGATGTGGGATGATCTTCTTTAACACCAGTTGCCCCCGTGTGAACTGTCTTGGCTTGACTCTCTTATTGAAGGCTCTGGTCATTCTATTCTGAAAACGTTGCCCGTGACTGATTCATCCTTTTTCGTCATTGAGGGCCAGTTGCTCATAACGACTCTTTACCCATTTTGCATCGCTAAGCTCAGCTTTTATGATTCTCAGAAGGAATCTCCACTTCGGCAGGAATGACAACTTATGTACCATAAACCAGCATGTAAGGGGTTTCCCCGGTTGATATGCGGACTGTGGTGCAGTATCCTAGTAAAGCAAATGATAGATTCTCTTGCCACTGCTTGTGCTTTTCTATAATCTTCCTCAGTATCTTCTTGATGTTCTTGTTGGCGGCTTCTATAGCTTCAACATGGGCGCATTAGGCCGGTTGTCTGTTGATCTTCACCGAAATAGGGTCAATGAAGTTCTTATCTGGATGTTGTATCATGGATGATAGAGTGGCCAATGCATCGGCAAACTCGTTCTGAATTCTGCGGACGTGCCGAAATTCCATCTTCGTGAACCTCTTTCTCAATTCCTGCACGTGGTGCAGATAGGGAAATATCTTGGAATTCTTAGTAGCCCATTCTCCTTGTACTTGGTGTATTAGCAAGTCTGAGTCACCAATCACTAGCATCTTCTGAACATTCATATCAATGGCCATGTTGAGCCCTAAGATGCAGGCTTCATATTCCGCCATATTGTTGGTGCAGGGGAATCTAAGTTTAGCAGATGCCGGATAATGTTGACCAGTTTCCGATGTCAGGACATCTCCAATGCCAATTCCTTTGATATTCGCCGCTCCATCGAAGAAAATTCCCCAACCGTCATAGGATTATGCAATATCTTCTCCTATGAATGACACTTCTTCATCGGGAAAATACGTTTTCAGGGGTTTGTATTCTCCGCCCACAGGGTTCTTAGCAAGATGGTCCGCCAATGCTTGTCCCTTGACTGCTTTCTGAGTCACATAAACAATGTCGAACTCACTTAGCAGGATTTGCCACTTGGCCAGCTTTCCAGTGGGCATGGGTTTCTGAAAGATATATTTCAAGGGGTTCATTCTTAATATGAGATATGTTATGTAGGCGCAAAAGTAGTGCCTCAGCTTCTGTGCCACCCAGGTTAGAGCACAACAGGTATGTTCCAATAAAGAATACTGAGCCTCGTATGGAGTGAACTTTTTACTTAGATTATAAATTTCCTCCTCTTTTCTCCCCGTCTCATCGTGTTTCCCCAAAACACAGCCGAAACCTCCATCTAATACTGCAAGGTAGAGTGGTAAAGGTCTACTGGATCAGGTGGTACCAAGACCGGCGGTGTTGACAAGTATTCCTTAATTCTGTCAAAGGCCCTTTGACAATCTTCAGTCCATTAAGTTGCAGCATCCTTCTTCAACATCTTGAAGATCGGCTCACACATAACTGTGGACTAGGCGATGAACCGGCTAATGTAGTTAAGGCATCCCAGGAAACTCATTACGTCTTTCTTGTTCCTTGGCGGTGGTAACTCTTGGATGGCTTTGACCTTTGACGGATCCAATTCTATCCCTCGACGGCTGACAATGAACCCGAGCAATTTCCCAACCGGAACCCCGAATGCACACTTTGCAGGGTTTAGTTTCAGATTGTATTTACGCAACCTATTGAAGAACTTCCTCATATATGCTATGTGGTCGGTAGCTTTCTTGGACTTGATAATGACATCGTCCACATATACCTCGATCTCTTTATGTATCATATCATGGAAGATAGTGGTCATAGCTCTCATATAAGTGGCCTCAGCATTCTTTAGGCCGAATGGAATTATCTTCTAGAAGTAAACTCCCCACGGCGTAATGAAAGCCGTTTTCTCAGCATCTTCCTCGCCCATCCAAATCTGATGGTAACCGGAGAAAAAATCCACGAACGACTGTAGTTCATGCTTGGCGCAATTGTCAATCAAGATGTGTATGTTTGGCAATGGGAAATCATCCTTCGGACTGGCCCGGTTGAGATCCTGGTAGTCGACACAGACTCTAACTTTCCCATCCTTCTTGGGTACTGGAACGATGTTGACTAACCATGTATGATACTCCACTACCCTGAGAACATTGGCGTTGATTTTCTTGGTAACTTCTTCCTTGATTTTCAAACTCATGTCAGGCTTGAACTTTCTGAGCTTTTGTTTTACCGGTGGACACATTGGATTGGTTGGTAGTTTGTGAGACACAATGGATGTACTTAGACCAGTCATATCATTGTACGACCATGCAAATATGTCTTCATACTCTTTCAAGAACTGTGTGTATTCCTCCTTCTCTTACGGTGATAGATGGATGCTAATGCGAGTTTCTTTGACATTGTCTGAATCTCCCGGGTTGACAACCTCAGTCTCGTCCAAGTTGGACTTAGGTCTGTTCTCAAAATTCTCGACCTCTCTGACAATTTCATCAGGTATATCATCTTCTTCTTTTGAATCAATGTCCGTTTGTTGCGTTGTCTCGTTGCATGTCATAATCATTGGTTCATCAAGACAAGTAACAGTAATGTTGTATAGATAAAGTAATGAGAGAAAATGATAATAACAAATATTGATTCATAAAACATAAAAGTGCTTTTGATAAGTCAAATAAATGTTTTTAGAACATTTAAGATCTTATTGCATAAATGAAAATGCGAAAAGGAAATCATTTAGAAAATGAAAAATAAAGCTTGTTCAGCCTTGCTACCCCGAGACTCGTCGGGCTCTAGCTGTTCTGATAGTCCAATTCTTAAGAGATGTTCCTCTTCTCATGGCTTGGACGGAAGGGCCTTCCTCTCCCTCCTCCTCAAAAATGACGCAACAATCCATGTCATACTCTTCCAGGAATAGGTTCTTCAATGCTGCAAGTGCTTCTTCTTCCTATGACCCCCATATAACATCGACCTGCTCTAGATGCGGTATTGGCTGCTCCAATGGATAATAAGGACCACGTCATGGTGGCGACCAATTCTTGAACTCTTCCTAAGTATATTTGTACCCTATCCTAAAGGCGGTGCCATGGCGTTTGAGTTGTATCGGCTTGGAGATCCCTTGAAGATTCTTGCCAAGACCTTTACCCGGCTCGTACCCTCTCCAGTTCATCATGCTTGCTATTTACTATCCCACCATTTGTCTTTGTCTATTATGTTGACCCATTCAATGTGATGGTAAGTTTCTCCACCTAGTTTCCTTCTACCTTCGACCACCGGAATGGTCTGGCGATTGTAAATAGGATTGCTTCCGTATCCGTGGATTATTACTTCTTGATGGTTCCATTCAAATTTCACTGCTTGATGCAGCTTCGATTCCAAGGCTCCAGCGGCATGTATCCATGGTCATCCTAGTAGTAGATAGTAGGACGTCGATATGTCTATCTCCTGAAAATCAACTTCGAACCACGTAGGCCCAATTTGCAGATAAAGTCTAATTTCACCGATGGTGGACCTCTGTGAACCGTCGAAAGTTTTCACATTCATAGACCCCTCTATGATCTCGTATAGTCCCTTGCCCAGTTTCTTGAGTGTTTTAAATGGATAGATGTTGAGGCTGGATCCCCTATCAAACAGAATCCTGGTGATGAAGTAGTCCTCACATTGCACCGTGATGTGCAGCGCTTTGTTATGACTTAATCCTTTAGGTGGCATTTCGTCCTCGTGAAAAGTGATCTTATGAATTTCCAACACTTGCCCTACCATGTTGTCCATCTCCCCACTGGTGATGTTATTTGGCACATATGCTTCGCTCAGCACTTTTATCAAAGCATTCATGTGCGTTTCTGAATTTTGCAGCAATGACAGAATGGATATCTGGGCTGGGATTTTGTTCAACTGATCAATGACAGAGAATTCTTTGGCTTGCACCTTCCTCCAAAGGTCATCTGGACCCGTCTTAATGATGGGTGGCCTATTGGAAGCTTGCTTTCTCGATTCAGCCAAGTGTTCTGGTGTATAAACCCTGCCGGTCCTCGTCATTCCCTGTGCAGTAGTAGCTTCTTAGATCTTGACCTTACCCTTCCTTCTTTCCTCGGCTACATAATCCCATAGTACGACATTGATATAGAAAGGTAGTGTGGTTGACACATCCACTGTGATTGGTGCAGCTATCTTTACTTCAAACGGAACGTGCGCCTTAGCAGGTGGCATAACTGCAACCTCAAATGGTGCAGGCACATTCGCAGGTGGCATAACTTCGACCTCAAACGACGCAAATGCCTTTGCAGGTGGTGCTGATTCAAACTCAAAAGGTACTGATACAGCTATCTCAACATCTTCGGATGGCTAAATCTGGACTATGATAGGGTTAAGGTTAACCGTTGGCTTCTTTAGGTCATCGCCTTCTATGATCAACCTGATCGACCCCTCTGGGTCCCAATCTTCTTCTACCTCTATCATGTTGATGCCTCCTCCCTTGTGGTTTGGGAGTGGATTGTTGCGGACATTGGGAGTGGATACCTTTTCTATAATGACCTTATTATCAATCAGAGATTGTATCTTATCTTTCAGGGAGCGGCATTCTTCAATCGTGTGTCCCTTCATGCCGGAATGGTATGCACAAGTTTTATTTGGATTAACCCATTGAGAGGGATTCTCAGGGTTGGCAGCAGGGATGGGAGTGACATAACCAGCAACTTTCAACTTTTTGTACAGTTGGTCGATAGGTTCAGCAATGGCAGTGTATTGTTTAGGAGGTCTGCGATCAAAACTTGGTCGAGGTCTAGGAAAATTTTGGAGAGCAGGGGGTGACTGATAGTGGGATGGTTTAGCGTTATAGGTATGGTAAATAGGAGCGGGCGGGGAATATCTAGGAGAAGTAGGCTGATAGGTAGGTGGTGGACAGGATTGATATGTTGGTGCAGGTGCTGATTGGCATATGGGTGAGGGTGTTTGGTAAGTTTGTGAAGGCGCTGGCTGATATGTAAGTGGGGGTGTTTGGTAGGTTTGGTATTTCAGTGGGGATTTGGTTCTCTGTGCAACCATCACGGCTCCCATATCTCTTTTCTTGGACACACTGCCAGATTGTAGGGCCTTGTTCGTAGCCTGTAAGGCTTCAAAGTTGGTAACCATTCCACTTTTAATTCCTTCCTCAATCCTCTCACCCAGCTTGATAATATCAGAGAATTTGTGGGTCTCAATCACCATCAACCGCTCATAATACTGTGGGTCTTGTGCTTGGACGAAGAATTTGTTCATCTGTTCTTCATCTAGGGCAGGCCTGACCTTAGCTGCTTAAGATCTCCAGCGAGTAGCATACTCGCAAAAAGTTTCTGTAGGCTTCTTCTTAAGATTCTGAATGTAGAACACATCTGGCACATTCTCTGTATTGAACCTGAACTGGTCCATGAAGTCTGACGCCATGCTCACCAAATTTGACCATTTCCTGGGGTCATGGCTGATGTACCAAGACAGAGCATCCCCTGTTAAGCTCCTCATAAACAACTTCATGCGAATCTTTTCATCTTTTCCCACTCCAACCAGTTTATCATAGTAGGTCCTCAGATGGACCCTCGGATCACCTGTACCATCGAACATTTCGAACTTAGGAGGTTTGTACCCCTCGGGCAGTTCGACATCGGGCTGTATCCAGAGGTCTTCGTAGTTCAACCCCTCGACTTCTTTGCTTCCTTTAACGCCTTGAACCCGGCTGGTCATCTTCTTAAGTTCTTCAACCAAATTCTTGATAAGCGAATCCTTTTCACTAAACTCAGGTGTGTATGAAATGGGTTGGGTGGAGTGTGTCATAGTCTCCACGTAGATGGGGTTGTTGTGGTGGCCTAGTGCCTGGGTGTAAAGGTGGTCATTTGTGGAGTTTTGTGGCTCGGGGATAGTAGTGGAGTATTTCTTAGAGTGTGGAAAGCATTGTATTGTGGTGGAAGAGTTTGATTCTTTGGTGGAGTGGTGTGGTTATGAGTTACGAGGTGATTCTGTTTGTTTGGGGTGTTTTGAAGAGGGATGGGACTTTGGGTGTTAGGAGGGTTGACATCTGGCACACTGAGTGTGAAGGATAGGTTTGCCGAATTCCGGACTTGCTCAAGCTCCCCTTGGAGCTTCACCAACCTTTGCTCTAGCTCTGACATAGCCTTGTTCTGCACTTGATTACCCTGTCCATCAGCGGCCTCTACTCGTTCAATTGGTGTTGTGTTGTTCAAATCTTCCATTTTTCCTTTGTATTTTCTTCTTCCTTTGGGAGGACTAAGAGGAGGAGAGGGTGGAGGGCCCCTGGATCTTGTGTAGTATGATGATGATGCCAGAGTGTAGGAACCAACCTTTGGGGAGGGGAATAATCAAAAGAAAGAAAACAAAAAGTAGCCAAGTCAGTGAGGATTATGAAAAGTGTTGCGGTATTTAACACATAGTGCGAGAATATAAAGCGTGTCCTAATTTGGGAGCCTCGTTGTGACCGAGGTAGGCCTAACAGCAAATTGATTTGGAGAACTTAAATGCCAGAATGCCTTATTTCATTAATGTAAAAATAGATGAATCCAAAGTGACACTAAATTAGAAATAAAATCACTAATGGCCATTGGCCTTATTACCTTGCTAAAGAGAGAAAAATAAATCCTATCCTACTTGGTCCCAGAAGGACCTTCCCCAGATTCGGCATCCTTGATTCCATCAAACAGGTTCCCTAGCTCGCGAAGACCTAGCGGTAGATATGCTTTGGCCAGATGTACACCTTCATTCCCCTCAGCCTTTTAACAGTCTCCAACCCTCTTGATGATCTTACCCTCCAGCTCGACTATGCCTCGCTCCAAGTATTCCAGCTTCCTGTTGGAACGGACGGCCATGTCTTTCCATTCTTCAATCAATCTCTTGTTGGTTTTGTGTATCTCACGGTGCTCATTCTCGCATTCACGGATCCTCTTGCGCAGCTGTTTATACTTGACCTGAGCTTTGGCCCTCTCATCTATGATTCTGTGGCCTCGGTTGAACCCTGGCCTGACTAAACCATCCCAGTTGTCTCCTAACCACCCTGAGTAGAAAGGTGCACAGCCTGCATGGTATATGTCTGGTTCGATCATGTCCTTTTCCATTATGATCTTACAGTGCCACATGTGTTTGGCTGGGAATTTGTGAGGAATATCATCATCTTGAAAGTCGACTCAGAAATGGCTCATCTTGTCAACCCTTGGTATAATTTGCTTTCTGTGTGCTTGTCTCATAACCCGGAGAGGAACGTAAGGATATATTCCTCTCAAACCAATTAACACCAAGAATTGTGCATCCCTGGACCGGACAATGAATTCATCTGTTGGAACCCATTCGAACATCCACTGTACCTGCTCCTCAGTCAGATTATCAAAGAACTCTACCCATTCCTTGGCAGTTTCGGGCTGAGCAAACTTGTCGGGGATATATGTCTTTCGCTTTGGGTGATGGAAAGCGATGTGGTCGTCCCATGCCCTTCGCAGAAATTCTTGCCGGTACTGGCCTTTTTGAAGATGTTCTAAGATCCAGAGTTGTATTAACATGTTGCAACCTTCGACAGGGTTCTAAGGCTCGATAAATGTCTGAGATGATCATAAGGATGATGCTGAAAGTCTGCCCATCAATTCCCTCCATCAAGGTTTTAGTTACCATAGCCAACCTAGTGTGGATCCTTTCTTTCTTTGTTGGAAACACAATCAACCCCAGGAGGCAAACAATGAAGACAAATACCCTACGGTGAATATGTCCCAAATATGTGATGGTGAATTTATCGTGGTAGGTACGGTATGACTTGATGTGGCCGTACCTTTCATACAAGTACTCAAAAGGAATGTACGACTTCTTCAGACATTCTAACTCTGCATTCTTCTTTAGACCCATCATTTTCAAGAAACCTTTGCCTGTGTGGTTTTCAGGCACTAACAACCCAGGGGTTTCCCAGACTAACCCCGTCAGTCCTCCTATTTCCTCTAGCAATAGTGTCATTTCAATATCCCCAAAATGAAAGACGGCTCTTTCGCTATCCCAGAATAAGGTGGCAGCCTCGATTAACATGTTGTTGGGTTGAATGTCTAGGAGAGACGGTAGATTACCCAAGTATTTCTTAACAAGTGGCTTATCACTAGAGTGAAGATCTTCCCACCGGTTCAAGAGTTTTGGGTGAATGTTTCTAACCATGCCGAATCTAGGGACTTTTGTGCCTCATATTTCTGAAAGATAAACATGATTAGGCCCTTACCCTCACCAGACTCGACTATTCAACATTTATGATTAGCATACAAGCATTTAGTTCTCCAAATAAATGCACAGAACGTGATGATGTCCGTTGGGATTATGAAAATCCGGTGGACTTTGGACAAGGCTGTCTTAATGGTTATTGTGTGGACAACACATTAACCTAACTAGATTTGACCATGATGCATGCAACAATATAACAGAGTAAGGTTTCTATGGGGTTTTAGACTGGTACCCTTGAGTAGACGACTCAAGGGAGAAGGCACGGAACCGTCGACTGCACCGCTGATCGACTAGTTTTACCGCAAATAAGCCTTTCCGAATTTAGGGGTGATAAAAATAGGAAGGGCGCAACCACTGATCAAGCGTTGCTATAGGATTTGTTTTGGCACGAGTGGAGTACGTTTTTGAGCATGATTATGCAATAAATAAGCAGTAAAGGCATGTAGTCATGTATTTGCACGTTATGAAAGCAGTAAATACAACATTTATAATTTAAAAAGCGCTTACAAAAGTAAACAAGAAAACATGTCAGCTTTTCTTTTTGAGAAAAATCAAATACTTGTAGGAAGTAAACAATTAATTGCACATAAGGGAAAAGGGAAGAGGTACAAATTCACAAAGCGTTTTGTTATGGTAAAAGCCTAGAATTCCCCAGCAGAGTCGCCATGTTGTCGCGCCCCCTTTTTCGACTCCTCCTGTCGGATTAGTTGGGGTGTTGACATTATTGGGTCAACTCGTTTCCTTTTAGAAAAGGTCTATGCAAGGAGTTGGAGAATCGCCACCTAATGAATTAAGGTGCGTTAGGGCACCTATTTTTGGGTCATTTACAAACAAGATTTAGATAACCAGTGACAGGGTAAGGGCTTGAAATTACCCCAAGGGGAAGGTATTAGGCACCCCTCAGAGTCCACAACCGTGGTTCCCTGCCAAACAACTTTGTGAATTTAAGCAAGTAGCAGATAGGCAATTAATGTTTAAACAAATAAAGAGTTTTTTTTTTTGAAAGATTTGCAGTCTAAGCACACATGTGTTACAAATGTTTTGAAAAGATTTGATGTCTAAGTACAAAAGTTTTGAAAAGATTTAATATCTAAACAAGGTTTTGAAAGAATTATAATCTAAAAGCATATATAAAGGATAGGGGAGTCCTAGGTTAATTATCCTATAGGATCACATCAGTACAATACTCGGCAATCACTCCTCAAAGAGGGGCTACATGTGGTATTAGCGCACCGGTCATCATATCCATATCTACCCTTCCCACCTCTTAGCGGTTATTAAACGAGTGTTATTTAGCGACCTCTATGCGTGTTGTTACCCGTCCTTTCCTAATAGCCCCGGAGGAGTTTAGGACCTCTACCTATAGGGGAAGTTCTAGGCAGACCCTCAGGTTTAAAGGTAAAATACTAGGCGACAAGCAAAAAAGCACATAGGACTTCAGTAAATAGTAACAGAGAAGAGCAGATAAGAGGCTCAGATTTACCTCCACAAATAGTGCACATAAACAGCACGACTCAAACACAAATAATGGCAGTGTAAGGTCCTAAGACATGGTGTCTAGGTGAACATCACGATACAACAGATATGCATACTTGTTTGTATAACCCAGAGACGGGCCCTAATCAGTTTGCCTACTGATTTTAAAACTAGTTAAGCATTAAGCAACACACACAAGAGAGGCAGATTTCTAGTTTTTTAACAATTTAATCACCTAAGGCTTGCCTAGGCGAGGGACAGTGTATACTAATTACCAGAATTATTAAGGAGAACTGTTGTAAATTGTTACCTAAACATGATGTTCTAGGTGTTGCAAAACACAGAATTATTGCTAGTTGATTGCGAATACTGAGTGAAGTTGTGTTATGCCTTTTTTATGCATTAGTATTTAAGTTAGGTGTAATTAAACGGGTGCGAATGAAATCCTAAAACATGGTATCTAAGGCACAAAGGGATGCAAAAGGATGCAGAATGCAGAATCCCTAGGCAGAATTTCTAAATGCAAAGCGGTCACAACATTAATCAAGGTTTCAGAATGTGCAAAGGGGACAGTTCATTTTAGTGTTATCTATCCTAGAATAGGGTTTCAAGGTGCGTAGCAGGGTAATAGCATGATGAGACATGATTGCATGAACAATGATCCATATTAATGTGTTTACCCTAGAATAGGATGCCTAAGTGATACGACAGTAGTATCAAAATGACATGCTGAAGCAGTAGACACGAAACCTAGGAAGCATGATTTCTAATGCATGATTTGCATACATTGGTCCTAAACATGAGTTCTATTGCGCAAATAGAAATGTAAAACTAAGGACATGATTCCTACCCTTTAGCATGCATAATTACCCCTTCCTTTTCACTATCCATCCCCCATAGTTGTTTACAATAAATTATTACAGACCATTGCATGAATTACATAAGTGAAAAAAGAAAAAATAAGAAGTTATACTATAGGGAGCCTACCAATAGGCCCAAGATCTCCATAATTCTCAATGCCAACAAGTGTTTCACAACATTTCATATAATATGGGTGTGTCAGAGTTCCCTAAAGACCTCAAGGGATCCCAGGAAGTGCTCACACCCAGATTTTCATAACCATAATTGAGTAAGTGCAGTGTGGAAGGGCAATCTCTAATGCATCAGAGTTCAGAGGGATTTCATAGGGATCCCAAAGCAGTCACACATTAGAGGGCCAGAACATAGGTATCTAAGAATAAAGTGAGAGTGCTTGACATAGTTTTGAAAAGGTCAAGTAGGAAAATAGCTTTTGAAAACAGACTGATTTGAAATAAACTTTGAAGAACAATGGAAGAGTTTTACTTTAGTGAAAACAGTTTGAAAGGAAAGAGGGTAAGACAATCAGAGTCTCAAGATCAAAACTGTACCCATAGAATAAGAAACAAGAACCAGAACAAGTTTAACAATCACAAGCAGGGGAATGAGGTGTTGGAGACATGTATGAAGCATATAGGGGGAGGTACACAGTAAGAAGAATGACACATAAGTTCAGGATCAAAGGAACCTTCATGGGGTAAGGGCACAACATGCATTTCAGGACTACAGGGAAACTAAGCATCATATAGCACAAACTGAGGTATGCTAGGAATCTAAAGAAAGCATAAATGAAGCAGAATCATATTGAAATATGCCAAAAGGGGGTAAACATGCTGAGGGGATACATAACATGTAAGATGGAATCAGTGTAAGCAAGTTAAATGCAAAAATCACAGCAAAACCATAAGTAGAAGCATATCAGAAATAGGATGTATTTAAGCACTAAGAGAAACATATTGTTTTTTAACTCAAAATTGTAATTAGGAAATACCCGATAGAAGATGACAAGCACAGGATGAAGAATAAAAGAGTAGAATAATCAGTCGTGGCTTGCAATCGACTGATGATAGCAAGTAATCAGAAGAGGAGCAAAAGAGAGTATATGAGTGTGTAAGAGAGAGAGTTTGAACAATGTCTATTCGTGTCTTGTGTTAATGAGAGAGTAAAGTATATATAGTTTTGAAAATAGGCAGAAATAAGGTAGAGTCCATAGTCAAGCAGTAAATAAGAAATCAGAATCAATCAACACAAAATTGGTTTAAGTGCTCCCCCTAATTAAGGGGTTAAATTTCAAACGGTAATAAACATGTAATCAATAAGGTAATTTCGGCATAGTAAAAGTAAGAGACATGTGATCAATAAGGAAAGACACCATATGAGGCACATAAGGAAATAAATTTCAGCATAGTAAAAGTATAAGTCATGTAATAGAGGCTAAGTTCAGAATATTACAACTAAGGAAGGCTTTAGGAATCAACTTGACAGCAAAAGTATTCATAGAAATAAGGCAGGGAATAATTTAATTCCGAAAACCAGTAAGAAAATCTCGAGTGAGATTCAAATCATAAGAAATCAGCATCAATCAAGGAGAATATCACACATATAAGGAAATACTCAAAATCAATAGAGAATATTGTGTAAAAATAAGTAAAGTAGTAATCACAATTATTCAAAGATTCAAAGTGGCAAATAGAATTGATTTAAGTGGAATATACACACATTAGGCAAAAATCAGAAACCCTAATCACACAAAATTAGGGATTCACATAGAACATAGAAAAATAATTAAAGGACTTAGCAGAATAAACATGATTTAGGCATAATAAGAAACATCAGAAACATTGACGGACGAAAATAAGGTAAAATCACATAATAGGCAGGAGCAATTGCAGCCAAAACCCCTAACAAGAAAATCATGAAGTAAAAGTCACAAAATCACGAAGTACTCATGAAAGCACATCAGTCATAATAGAATAGGTAAACGTGTTATCGCAAATAAGCTTAGAACCATAGATCGAAACAAAGAAATTTGGGGTTTTTAACCCAAAAAAAAAAAGAATCGAACAAAGGGAAAAGCTCAAATCATGTTTAACCACAATGAGAATCATAAAATAATGCTAAGAAGTCGGAAAGAGAACTATTTTGAAAAAGGATTTAAAAACCCTAGTTTGAAAAAATGAAGAACTGTTTAGGAAACAGGAAAATCTTTAAAGAAAACATGGAAAGAACTCATAATATGTATAGATCTTTTTTACAGATCCAGAAGAATCGAGAGTTTAGAATTTAGGGTTTCAAAGATAGAACCCAGAGAGGAGAAGAAAAACTCAAAAGTCACCGGTTTTGTTAAGATCTTACTCGGACGACTATGGATGGCCGGAAAAAATGGCATGAGATCATAGGAGGTGAGTGAGCCGCCTTTAGTTCACTTGAGGGCTTCACGAGCAGTGACACACGCTTAAGGAGGGAGCCATGAGGCTGGGGTGGTGGAACCTCCATGTTTTCCGGCAAGGCGACGGCCGAAGGAGGAGATAGGTTTGGCAGGTGGAGCGTTTAGAGAGAGATGAGATAAATGAGACGGAAGAAGGGTGAGGGGGAAATGAGAGAGGGGGAGGGTAGTCTTTAGGTTTAATTATGGAAGGTTAAATCTGATGGGATCCGTATTGGGTCGGGTAGTTTTAAAAATTGGGCTTGGGGTCTGTTGGGTTATGTAATTGGGTTAGGGGTTAGGCTAATTTTAGGTTATAATTGAAATAAAAGGGGCTAGCTGTGAAATACCTAATTAAATTAACTAAAAATAATTTATAAAAATATCTGATAATTATAAAAAATTAAATTCATGTTTAGAAAATAAATTAAAATGATTAATCAGTATTTAAAAATACAAATGATTAATTTCTGGGTAAAAATAGTATAAAATCACATGATTGGGCTATAATTGCAAAGTTACTGCAATTATAGCCAAAAGGTGCAAATTTGGCTAATTGTGAAATAATTTGGTCTTAGTAGAACTCTAAATAATAAATAAAATCAGGAAATGCTTTGAAATCATTTGTAATGCAATTTTGTGATTAATTATCGGAAATAAAAATGCTGGATAAGTTAGAATAAATTAATAAAATATTAGAAAATTATAGAAAAATACCAATTGCTATGAAAGCTTGATTTTGACGGTATATATGCAAACTAAAAATATTTTGAGGAAAAATTGGGTATCAACAGTGAATAATGTGAAAGGGTTGAGAAGATGCAAAAGAAAGAAGAAGTGAGAAGCATGGAGAAAGCAAAGAAGGAGATCGAGAATAGCATGACAAGGAAAGAATGATGTCAAGTCTCTCTAATCCCCCTAAGGGAAAAGAAAATGACTCAAAGAGTCGGCAAAGTATGAGCCAACAAGAGAATATGAAGTGCTAAAGGTAAGATGAACCGATTCCAATCCGATATTACCCTCCTTAATCCAAAAGCCTTCATTACATGCCGAAAAAGCCCTACATGATTTCAAGCTGAGAAATCTTACATTTGTGGTGATCTACATGAGGGGCAAGCATATGGTACTTAGATCTAAGCTTGCGGCATTGTTTTAAGAGGGATGAGTGGGTCTTTCTCGAGTCACTGTTTTAAATTCTTCATTCCTAAGCGAGATGAGATTCCAGAGAGTAGAGGAGGAGGAGTTTGGGATCCATAGCGGCTCTCAAATGCTGAGCATGCTCCTCTTGGCTACGAGAATACACCAGGATGTCATCAATGAACATAATGACAAAAGAATCAAGGTAAGGCCAAAACACACTGTTCATCAATTGCATGAACGCGGTTGGGGCATTGTCAGCCCAAATGACATAACCAGAAACTCATAATGACCGTATCTAGTCCTGAAAAACAGTCTTTGGAATGTTAGAATCCTGAATCTTCAGCTGATAATACCCGGATCTCAAGTCAATCTTAGAGAACACTCTAGCTCCCTGAAGCTGATCAAACAAGTCATCAATACGGGGCAAAGGATACCAGTTCTTCACCGTAACCTTATTCAGTTGCCTATAATCAATACACATGCGCATGGAGCCATCCTTCTTCTTCACAAACAATATCGGTGCACCCCAAGGTGACACACTAGGCCGAATGAACCCCATATCTAGGAGTTCCTGAAGCTGCTCTTTCAATTCTTTCAACTCCACTGGTGCCATACCATAAGGTTGAGTAGAGATAGGCTGGGTGTCTAGCACCAAGTCAATACCAAAATAAACATCCTTGTCAGGTGGCATGCCTGGCAGGTCTACAGGAAACACGTCCGGAAAATCACGGACCACAGGAACAGAATCAAGATAAGGAGTCTCACTACTAACATCCCTCACAAAAGCAAGATAATATTCACATCCTTTCTCAACCATACGCTGAGCCTTCAAATAAGAAATCACTCTGCTAGGCACATGCTCTATAGACCCTCTCCACTCAACTCTCGAAACTCCGGAATAGCTAGGGTCACGGTATTAGCGTGACAATCAAGAATAGCATGACATGGGGATAACCAATCCATGACCAGTATCACATCAAAATCGACCATACTGAGTAACAACAAGTCCACTCGGGTCTCCAGACCCCCAATACATATAACACACGATCGGAACACGTAGTCCACAATAATAGTATCGCCCATCGGAGTCGAAACATGAACATGCGTAACTAAAGACTCACGGGGCATATTCAGAAAGTGAGCAAAATACGACGAAACATAAGAGTATGTGGAACCAGGGTCAAATAAAGACAAAGCATCACTGTGACAAACTGAGATAATACTTGTAATCACCGCATCAGACGCCATAGCATCAGTCCTAGCCGGAAGTGCATAGATATGTGGCTAGCCTCCACCTACTCGGCCTCCCCCTCTAGGGCGGCCTCTACCTGCCTGACCACGACCCCCAGCTGCCTGGGTGGGTGGTGAAGTGACTGGGGCTGATGTCGAGGGTTGAACCCTCTGCTGAGATGAACTACAAGAATGACAAGGACACTGCCTCCGCTTATGTCCAAACTCTCTATACTCAAAACAACTACCTAGAGCTGGAGATGGGGACTAAAGAGAACCCCTGCCACCATGATAACCACCGGACGAACCATGCATAGAAGAACCCTGATATGATGATGCTCTGGAGGAACTCTGGGCTGGAAGAGCTCTAAAAGATGAACGTCTCAGATGAGAACTGCGAGGACCCTGCCCAGAAGATGCGCCACTATAAGCTGGGCGAACTCGCTGAGGAGGTCTAAATGGGCGACCTCTGTTGTGCTGAAATTGCCCTCTGGGAAGGGAATCACTGAAGCTACCTAATCCTCGAGGCCTCTTGGCCTCCCTCTCCTCACGCTTCTGCCTGCGAACTGACTCAATATCCCGAGCAATGTCAACAACCTGCTCAAATGTAGCTCCAGACACTCTCTCCCTGGTCATCAAAATCCGGAGCTGATACGTGAGGCCATCTACAAACCTCCTGATCCTCTCCCTATCAGTAGGGACTAATTCATAAGCATGTCAAGCCAACTCAGAAAACCGCATCTCGTACCGGGTAACTGACAGCTCTCCCTGGCGCAGCTGCTCAAACTGCCTACGATGCTCCTCTCTGTTGGACTGAGGAACATACTTCTCCAAAAATATCGTGGAGAACTGCTTCCAGGTGAGGGGTGCTGAACCAACCGGCCTACGCCTCTCAAATGCATCCCACCAAGTGAAAGCAGCACCAGCAAACCGAAATGTAGCAAACGAGACCCAACTAGTCTCAAAAATATCAGTATTACGGAGTATCCTCTGGCACTTATCCAAAAACCCTTGGGCATCCTCTCCCTCTGTGCCACTGAAAGTCGGAGGTTGAAGTCTACTGAACCTTTCCAGCCTACGCTGCTCATCCTCGGGCATAGCTGGGACTACATAGTCCTGAACTGGGGCAACCGGCTGAGCTGGGACTGCCCCCGGTGCCTGAATACCCTTTACAGCCTGCTCAGGTGTCCGGGCAGCTGGAGTCTGAGTGCCTCCCCCGGCCTGAGATGTGGCAGTAGTAGTCATAGCAACTGCCTGAGCCAAACTGGTGCATACTGTCAAAATCTGAGCCAGCAATAGGCATTGTTGGTGCCTGAGCCTGTCCTGCTAGAGCACCCTCGGCAGGAACCTGATCCTGAATAGTAGGGGGATCCACTGGTACTGTCCCGGCTGCTACACGGGCTGGTCCCCTAATTCCACCACGGCCTCAACCCTTTGTGGGTCTGGCTGGTGTCTGGTCACCCTAATTCGTAGCGCGTGTCCTTACCATATGTGAGAGAATGAAACAATAGTAGTTTATATTTCAAGAACCAATAGAATGGAACGAAAGAGTTTAAGAAAATGAGATTTTTCCTAAGAGTTCTGTAGCCTCTCGAAGATAAGTACAGACGTCTCCGTACCGATCCGCAAGACTCTACTAAACCTGCTCATGACCGTTGAGTCCTATGTAACTTAGTGCTCTGATTCCAACTTGTCACGACCCCAAATCTTAACAGGTCGTGATGGCGCCTATCGTAGAACTAGGCTAGCCAACCATCACATAACTACACATTTGTTTTAATATAATTCCTCTAAAATCAATAATAACCAGTAACAAAGTATAAAAATTCCTCTAAGTCTGTAAGCAACATAATATAAACTAACAGTCTAACAATCCCCCAGGACTGGAGTCAACCGATCAAGAGCATCTAAGAATAAAACTAAATCTGCTAATGTCATAAACAATGTCTAGTAATAAAATACTACTACTAATAAAGGAAGGGAAATAGAGAAGCTGCGGACGCTGGACAGCTACCTCGAAATCCCGAAAGCTGACGATAACGAACTCGGATGGCTACTGCTCCGAACAGTACCTGGATCTGCACACAGAGGTGCAGGGAGTAATGATGAGTACGCCAACTCAGTAGTAATGAAAATAAATCACAATCTGAAGAATAAGAAACACACAGCAACAAATACACCAATCCACAAAACAGTAAAATGCCAAGTCTCAATAAAGTGTACATAAGCTCGAGAACCAGTTTCCATAAAATCCTTGAAACAAGTATAATTTCAAATGTTTCTCAGTAAAAACTCCCAAAAATATCAGCTTGAAAGATGAAATGAATCATAATCAAAACTCAAATATCATCGTAAAACTGCCCCTCGTGCCATAATCATCACTCATAATATTCCCTCAGCACCTCACCATCACTCAGTAACAGTCACTCAGCACCTCACAGTCACTCCAACCTCCCAATCACTCGTCACTCGGCACTTGGCACTCAGCACTCGCACTCAGTAGGTACCTGCGCTCACTAGGGGTGTGTACAGACTCCGGAGGGTCTCCTACAACCCAAGCGCTAAAATCAAGACAAATGATGGCATCAAATCACTCTCAGGCACTCGACATCTCTCATATCACAACATTGGCCCTCGGCCTCACTCAGTCAGACACTCTCTCAACATGCCACTCGGCCAAAAATAAAACGGGGTTCTCAACCCCAAAATAGTATTTCATTTCAAGAACAATATCAGTAACTCAGAGTGTCAAAACAATTTATCAATAAGGACTTAGTGTAAAATCATAATATAATAAGTGAGGAATATCAGGAAAATAGCCCCCAAGGGGTTAAAACAGATCGGCACTAGATCCCCAAACATGGCTTACAGTCTAAGTATATCAAAACACAGTAATACTATAAATCATATGCTTTAAAAGAAGTTTCGCAACTTGATAGTTTCCTAAAAAGGAACATTTTTCCAAATTTCCAATTCGTGCACGCCCCACACTCATCATCCAGTGTGTGCGTCACTACAAAACCGTGAAAGAATGTAAAGTCCGGGGTTTCATACCCTCGGGACAGATTTAAAGACATTACTTATCTCAAACTAGCCCGAAAAGCTATTCCGCAACACGCTTGCCCCTCGAATCAACCTCCAAGTGCTCCAAATCTACCAAGTTCAGATTTTTCACATCAAATTATGCTAAGGGAATGAATTCCAATTGAAAAATATCAACTTTATGCACAAAACCCGAAATTAGCCAAAACCCGACCCTCGGGCCCGCGTCTCGGAACTCGACAAACTTTATACCAAAATGATCTTCATCATCTCACGAGTCTGTACACATAAAGAACTCTGAAATAGGAGTCCGTTTGACCCCTAAAATCATCCCTAAAATGTCTCACAATCCTACGCCCTAATTTCACCTTTTTCTACTGATTTTCCCCAATTAAACACTGTTAATTTAGTCCTTAATCACATATAATCGAGTTATGGGGTCCAAAATCCTTACCACAATGAAGAACAATCGTTTTCCCTCTTCAAAATCGCTACAAAAGCTCTATTCCCGTTCAAAAATGGTGGAAAAGTGGGCAAGGGTCGCGGATGGGTTATATATATACTGCCCAGGTTTTTACTCTTCGCGAACGCATAAGCATGACCGCGTTCGCATAGAGCATTTCCAACTGGCCCCAATTTACTCTTCGCGAACGCAACTACACACCCGCGATCGCACTACCCAACCCACCTGGACCTTCGCGAACGCACCCCAGGCCTGCGAACGCATAGACCAAATGGCATGGGGTCCCTCAGATGGCTTTAACCCTACGCGAACGCACCTTCTCCCCTGCGTTCCCGATGAACAACCAGCTCAAGCCTACGCGTTCGCACTCTTTAACCGCGAATGCACAGAAGAAATTCCCTAGCTCCCAACTTCCCCTATGCGAACGCGAGACCCCCTTCGCGAACCCATAGGGTAAAATCTTTCTGCAGAAACACTAGAAAAACCAGCAATTCTCTAAGTCCAAAAGTGCTCGTTTGAGCATACGAAATACACCCGAGGCCCTCCGGACCTCAACCAAACCTACCAACGTATCCCATAACATCATTCAAACTTAGTCGAGCCTTCGAAACATCAAAACACCAAAATTACATCAAATTCAAGTCTATGAACTTTGAAATTTCTAATATTCACCAAAGATGTCGAAACTATCCAAAACACATTTGATGGATCTGAAATTTTGCACACATATCCAAAATAACGTTACGAACATGTTTCAACTTCCAAAATTCCATTCCGACCCCGATAACCTAATTTCCACTGCCGATCGGAAATCGCCAAAAACTAACTTTCGCCAATTCAAGCCTAAATCTACATCGGACATCACAAAAATATTTCGAGCACACTCCTAAGTCCCAAATCACCTAACGAAGCTATCTGAACCATAAAATCCGCATTCCGAGGTCGTTTACCAATAAGTAAACTCTCAGTTGACTTTTCTAACTATAAAGCTATTTTTAGAGACTAAGTGTCTCAATTCTCACTACAATCATTCTGAACCCGAGCCGACCAACTCTAATACATCATAAACAGTATAACCAACCTATGATAGGCAATAACAGTAAATATAATGCATATTCTACGTAACAACCGACACGGTCGTTACACCAGGAATTGGGGTGAACTCAAGAAATTGACAGCCCCAATTAAAGGGTTGAATCTAGAGATAGTAAAACCCGACTTGAGCTATTATCACTTGTATTATGCAATACCCATTTGGACTTGAGAAAGCCAAATTGGTCATAATCACTCAAACTACTAAAAGGTATAGAGTGAGTATCCGAGTGTGATTGCTATGTTATAACCCCGACTAATCAAACTTGCCCTAGAGTTTACAACCCATTAGATAGTCATCTAGGTGGAAGTCACGACCCTAGATCCTTTTATCAATTGAAAACAAATTCAAAACCAAAAATATTTTCCCTTAGTTTTATACTTGCATACAATAGAACAAAGTAGAAGTACAATACCAAACAATATTGTGGAAGTGTAATTTGAGACAAAGCATACAATCAAACTAGATATACACCTAATCACATATTCTAACTCCATGTGGATTCGATACCGACATTCATTGGGTTTATTATTGCATCGACCGCCTCACTATTTAATTGTTGTGTGGGTTTGGCCGAGATCATATACCGGCAGCCAGGCACGACAAGAGGGATATCCCTGACTGGTGCGGCTGGAGATCGCACATAGAGGTACCACGGGCGGCATGGAAGTTGTAGTTTGGCACATACCTTGGTGGTAGAATGTGTTCTCTCTTTGCATGAAGCGTGGTTGAGTATCCATGGGATGGTGGAAGTTCCTTCTTAGGGCCCCTTAGGCGGAGGCTGACCGGATACCCAATTCTGATACATATTAGACAGTTGTTGTTTCAATCATCTTCCTTCCTACGACTCTTGCTCAACTGGCTGACCCTAGGGGTCGTCACTGGCCAACTCGATTTCATCATTGTTAGCCATTGCTACCTTTCCCTTAGATCTGGTGAAGTAATAATGCGTTGGCAATTTCACCACAAACCAACCACCTTAATCTTACTATATAAGAAACAACAAACGTGTTAGGGTTAAGCATTTTACATATATGAATCACACGTAATATGCTATGTTCCTAACATTATCACCATTTCTAACATGTTTTTTTAAGGCTTCATGTTTCATTCCTGCTTATAAAGTTGGTGCTTATTGACGCTCTTACTTTTTCCTCTCTCTCTCTCTCTCTCTCTCTCTTTCTGCTTTTATTTTCACTCACCTCATCTTGATCCCTCAGTTTAGAGTCGTTGAAAAAAAATTAATCGAACTTTTTGGGGGTTGCCTACATATCATGTCGACGCATGAATCAAATCATTACGTAGTTCTGGGACATCACCAATTTTTTATATTACTCGTATTTACAAAAAGCAAAATCTTTCGGTTCATTTTCGAATTTTTCTAAAACAAAATCTTTTTCATTGATTTTCAACTTCTTTTTTTTTTTTTAAAAAAGACCCAAGAACAAAAAATTACATAAAGACGAACAACTAAACAAGACCAGACTCGACTCAAACATACCTTTTAAGATAAAAAGAAAAACAACAAGACTCAACGCACCAAAGACTCTTACAGACTCAATGACCACAAATGAACAATCAAAATGGACTGCCAAGTAAAAGAAGACTATGGCCTTTGGGGGAGAATCAAACGGCATCACTGTAGTCAAGACACTTATTCATGTGGCTGACTCCCAACATCGCGGTATATCCTCTCTAAGTCTGCAGCTATGTGACAGGCAGCATTCAATGATAGTTCTGCAAACCTCTTAAACGTCATTCCCTGGCAACTTCTACATGCTCGGGAGGTGTATGTGGCTATCTCGAGGATCTTTCCCTTAATGTGTTCCTGAGCCAAATGTAACTCTTGATTTTGTTGACCACGGGTCTCAAATAGATTTAGTGCATCATGCTCACGCTCCAAGGCCATATCTCTCTGGAGCAGAGTTTCTAGTGACTCACCCACCAACCTATTGATCATACTTTGGTAGTGATGTCTTTCTATTTCAAACTCCGCAATCTGGCGCACCTTGCTTGACTAAACTCCCCCTATCTGATCCCTCAGACCTTGGATTAATGGATCAAAACCTCTATGCTCATGATCACACACCACCTTGAACTAGGCTTTTCTTTCTTCTTGTTGTTGAGCAGTAGTGATCACTTTTTTCTGTCTAATTTGAGCTTTGAGTGCTCGCCTCTCTTGTACCCACTGAGCCTTTTCCTGCTAGAACTCAGCATGTTGTATGTCCATGGTTGTCTCCAGAATGCCTTTATCTTCTTGTAAAATGTCAATATGGGATTGGTACTCTTATGCCACTTCCCTTCCAGTTTCTCTAATTCTGGCCTTGATCTCCCCCTCCCAATCAAAGGCATTCCGTATGGATCTTTTTGGCCTTTGCTCAGGGAAAGCCTAGTTGTGAAACCCCTCTAGGTATGCAAGGCTTACCTCCCCACGTTCACGATCAGCTACCGTCTTGTCCAAGTTGGAAAACCGAACATTGAACCAAACCTTTTGTGTATATGACCCCCTTCAAAGTTCCTCTCCTTGAATTCCCACACAAATGTTCGCATATCCTCAATCGGGGGCCTTTTTTTCTCTCTCCCTAGCTAGCGCATGACACGTAGGAGTGGGTAGGGTTGGAAACCTCTTAAACCCATGAGTATAAAGAACGGGTGATACGTTGACATATGCATGACCCAAGCATAAGGGAATCAATAATAGTTCCAATTGATTCTATCAGTACTCAATAATGTCCACCAGGTCCTCACCCCCTCTGGAAAATTACAACTCCTGGTCCTGTCTGGGTGACATCCTATGTAAATAGTCTTTACCCTCTTGGCAGCAGGGTCAAATCTCGAAAAATATCTTTCATAATCATGGGAAGAACGGTATGATCCTTGCTACTTTGCAAAAACGAGACTACCGCAGCCAATCGAATTTTGATACGCCCACCACACTACGGAAAGACCATGATCCCCAGAAATAATATCATGAACGCAAAGATTCTCAACTCCCTCCAGGTGTCGTAATAAAATTGGTTGATAAATTTTGTACCCGAGAAGTTCTCAAACCCTTTCTCATCCCCAAATCTGTCATAGAGATATTCCAACGGAACCCAAACTTCATTCTAGCAAACCATTGGAATTAGATAGAGGCATAACTTCTTCAAAACGTTGTTCACACCAACTTTTCTCGGAGCCGCGGGATTTTTCCCATGAAGGTCTCTCCCTAATCCGGTAAACCCACCTAATTCTTCCAATGTAGGCGTCATTTCACAATCTTTGAACCTAAAGAAATTATTCACAAGGTCCAAAAAACCCCAATAGGGCCTCGATTAAATCACTATAATGCTTTATTCCCATGATGTTTGTGAGGAACTTGAGGTGCTTAAATACTTGATTCTAATCCCATGTAGCAAAACTAGCCCACAATTACAAAGACCACTTGTGGTCTTATCTCAGATCAAAAACATAAGAGGTTTCTCATCCCTTACCCTTTTTGACTGCCTCTTTGTGAAGAATTCTTGGTCAACCTAAGAATAAGATAAAAAGGGGTCATAACTTACCTAAACTGTATGCAAATTCTGATTTCTATTTTTTAAATGCTAATTTAGGACTCAATCTATTTTTTATTTTTTTTTTAAATTACCGGACACAAAAGTTCAAATGATAAAAGTAGGAAAATTGGCTATTATTACAAAAATGACCGTTTGATACTTCCACAGAAGGCTTAAAGGATGTCTCGGCAAAAATGACCAAACATAGGGACAAAATAATAAAAAGTAGACAAAATAAACAAAAAGGATATTTTTACGAAAACGGCCCTTCGGTAGTCCTAAAGAGGTGCAAAGCTTGTCTCAGCAAATATGACCAGACAAAATTAGATAAAATGGGCATTTTTATGAAAACAATCCTTGAGTACGTACGTGGAAGGTTTAAGGATGTCTCGGCAAAAATGACCGGACATAAGGGCAAAATGGTAAAAGTTGAACAAGGTAGTTATTTTACCAAAACGACCCTCCAGCACTCCCAAGGAAGGTTTTAAGGTTGTCTCGGTAAAATGATCGAACAAAACTAGATAAAATGGTTATTTTTGCGAAAACTGCCTTTCGGTATTTTCGTTGAAGGTTTAAAGCTGTCTCGACAAAAATGGCCGAACATAAAGGCAAAAATGGTAAAAAAGATTTAAAAAAAGAGGGACAAAGTAGATATTTTACAAAGATGTCCCTTCAGCACTTCCGACGAATATCTTAAGGTTGTATCGCCAAAACGGCTAGATACGAAGGCAACACAGTAAAAAGTAGACAAAAATAGACGAAACTGTTAGTTTTACAAAAATAACTTTTCGGCCCTTCTGTGGAAGGTTTTAGGTTGTCTCAGCATAATGGCTGGACATGATGGCAAAATGGTAGAAAAGGCGAAGAAGAATGGACAAAGAAAGTATTTTTACAAAAAATGGCCCTTTAGTACTTCCGATGAAGATTTTAAGGTTGTCTTGGCAAAATGACTGGATACGAGGGGAAAATAGTGAAAGGTGACCAAAAATAGAATTTTTTTTAGTTTTAAATTTATTTTTTTCGAAATTTTATGCACATGCATAATTTTTATGCTTCTTTTTTTTTTTTGAATAATGTGGGCCGAAAACGATGGAAGTTGCCTACGTATCTCGCCGGATAATGAGAATCAAACTCATGTAGTTCGATAAAAACCGACTACGCTCTCTATTTATGAGAATTAATTCTTAAAACCATAGAACTAGACCACATCGTCCCCTTAATTTTTTTAAATCTTTTTAACGGATATTTTTACAAAAATTGGAGAATTCCTCTCTTGTTCATTCAATTAATTTATTCTAAAGTCGGTCAACATGCAAGGCTCCCAAATAATGTAACAGATAGCACATAACATGAACATATTGGCCTCAACAAGGTTCCTCTTCTATAACAGAACCCGGCCTCCGTGTCAAGCGCTATTAAGTCAAATGCGCATGATGCAAATAACGCGAATCTACTAGGGATATCTGGCATGAGGTTTGTTCTTCTAGGTTTAAGTCCTGATGGAGAAGGTATCTAAACTAGCATACTTGAGCGGACAACTCAAGCCGAGGAGGGTCAACGTACCGGTAGCGTTGCTTTTTGGCCTAGCTGGTGGTGCTCCCCGCCTAAAATATGCATGATTAAAATCCTTCATTGGGTAACAAGCACCTCACCAATCTCAAATAAAGCGAGTCATGTCAAGCAAATGCCCAATTTAATTTTAAGAAGACTCGGAGGGGTGCGTAGAAGACAGTATATATGTACATTCAACAATACCAAAGCGGTAAAAAGCGGACAGGGGGCATATTAGGCACAAATAAATCACAAAATATATAAATTAATAGAGTCAAATAAAATTCAACATATACAAGCTCGAATTCTGGTGGTCCCCAGTCGAGTCGCCAGAGCTGCACACTCCTTTTTACCCCAAAAAGATATATGTTGGATTGAAGAGGGTTAAAGAGTTTTTTCAATAAATGTGACAAACTTGGGTAGAGATTATTTTATTTATAAAGTCGCCACTTGGAATTGATTTTTCGTTGTTCCAAGTCGCCTTTTATTTGAATCCTTAGTCAAAGAAAGGTTTGACTCTATTATTATTTGGTATGCGAAGACAAAGTCCGGGTAAGAAAATTTTGTTGATCAGGGAGAAGGTGTAAGGTAGTCCCCCCAAGTCCCGTGGTTCTAGCACGGCTGATTTTATAGACTAAAAATGACTTGAATTAATTTTGAACAAACTGTGCTTTATTGATTTTTCATGTTTTACCTATACGCTATTATTTCTTGATTATTTAGAAAAAGTAAAGAATGTTTTGAATAATAAGGCCTCATAACCACACTACGCAAGCAAATGCGTGATCAAGATGAAGTTTATTAATTTTTTATCATAACATCGCTATGCAAGCGAATTCGCAGTCATTACAAAGGACTATTAGCACGTTATTTACTTTTGAAAAGTTACTACATTTGTGCTTTGAGAAAAAATTAATTTTTGAAAATTATAAAATGTTACTATCGCACTGCGCAAGCGAATTCGCGGTTATGGAGAAAGGATTAGAAATTAATTAAAGTTATTGGATATAGTATGAAATTAATGAATTTATTGAATGTCAAACTTCACGCTATGCAAGCGAGTCCGTAAAGTTAAAATGCGCCTACTAGTTGACTAGCGTTCAAAATTAAGTACTAAGGAGACTAAGTTGTAAAGTTATTTTAATAAAACAAAATCTGATTTTTATGAGATTATTTGACTAAAAAGATATAAGCAGTTGAGCCAACTTGTTATTTTAAAGAATGGACAACCATTGATTTAAAAGGGAATGAGCCTGCTATTTGAGTATTAAAATTGTTGGCCCTTTTTGGACATGCTTTGGCGTTGGGTCAGCCCTTGCTTGTCTAAAAGTATGGGCCAGCTTTGTTATTATTTAAAATGGGCTAGCAGGTCAGCTCATTTGGCCCCTTATTCTTGTTAGCCCAATCTTATTAATATCAAACTTTCGGGGCATTTGTATTCGTACCCGCTTTTTGTGTCACGTTTTAATTTATACTCACTTTGCAAAAAAATTTAACTTATACCCGCTTTTTCGCATAACTTCAGCATACGAGACTGAAATAGTTAAGGCAATCACGCAAAACTTCAGTATTCTAGTAGACGGGCCTGAAGCAGCTTGCGAACTTCAGCTCTAGAGCTGAAGTTTTTGTCTTTGTAACTGGGGAACTTCAGCTCTAGAGCTGAAGTTTTTGCCTTTGTAACTGGGGAACTTCAGCTCTAGAGCTGAAGTTTTTATTTTGTAACTCGCGAACTTTAGCTCTAGAGCTGAAGTTTTTGTCTTTATAACTGGGGAACTTCAGCTTTGTCTTTGTAACTGGGGAACTTCAGTTCTAGAGCTAAAGTTTTTATTTTGTAACTCGCGAACTTCAGCTCTAGAGCTGAAGGATTTGTCTTTATAATTGGGAGCTGAAGTTTTATTCTTTGTAACTGGGGAACTTCAGCTCTAGAGCTGAAGGATTTGTCTTTATAATTGGGAGCTGAAGTTTTATTCTTTGTAACTGGGGAACTTCAGCTTTAGAGCTGAAGTTTTTGTTTGTAACTGGCAAACTTTAGCTCACCGAGGAAAAGGAGCTGAAATTATTTAAAAAGTGGGTACAAGTTAAAAGTTTTTTAAAAAATGGGTATAGGTTAAATGGGGACGATCAAATAAGGCGCCCCGTGCAATTTTTACCAAACTTTCAGCTACCAAACAGCCCATCCCATTTCTATGTATCTTAAGAAAGTGACTTCTATTTTTTACTAAGCATAAAAAAAAAATACTAAAGAGAACTAACAAGAGAAATATGAAAATTAGGAAAGGAACAAGTATTTAAGGAAAACTGACCAAAGAAATACAAAATTGAAAACAAACAAACATAAATAACGAGAAACTTTAAAGCAAGAGGACTATTGTTATACCCTATTTTAACACGGGTCAAAGTAGAGTATAACATATTGGTAATTCGAAGGTTTAATTAATTAAAGAGAGTCGCCACCTAATTATTTTAAAGGTGAATTAGGACACCAATTTTAAAGTTAACTCTGTTTTATATAATCTGCTTAGATATAGAAATTCTAGGTTAGGGTTCTAGTTATCTCAAAAGAAAGGGGTAAGGCACCTTTTAAGATCCATTAAAATGGTTATAAATGCTAGAACTATACCACAATAATTAATGTGAAATGGTTAAAATTTTATTTGAAAAAGGGCAACTTGAAAGGAATGTCAATGCCTTCATGTGTAATTTTAAAAAAATACTCAACTAGACTTTAACATCTTATGCTTATTCAATGCCATCAAAAAAGAATTTTAATGAAAGGTTTTTGAAAGCATTATTTTAAGAAAAGAGAACGAATTCCAAATTCTTGCATCTGAATCATATATCTAATGCGACTAAAATAGTACTAAAGATTATAAGAAATACAAAACAAAGATAACTAAATACAACCATGCTAATATGAATTTTAACATAATCTCAAAAATAAAAATGAAGTCAAATCACGCAAGTGAAGTTAAATAGCAAGAAAGATAATGAAAAGAAAAGAAAGACACCATAGGCATTCCCCAAGCATTTTGCTTGTTTTCCTCCTATCCGGTGCAAAGAAAAATAGATCCTAAATATTTGTAATCAATCAGTTATCACTTGGTGGAGGAATATATAGTATTTCATTGATACATGGATTATTGAAAATAATAAGACATGGGTTTGGATATTTCCCTTTAACTATTCATGTCAACTAAACTGGGGGATTGAAGGGAATTTTGTGAAGAGAGAATGGATTATGGGAGTGCGTGACTTGAACTATTGATTGGTCTGTGTAGATATATGCCTGCCACATGGGAATTCACAACCAAATGTGTCTTTGTTTCAATCGCCGTGTAAGCCCTATACAGAGGATAAACTGGTTCGCTTAAAGAGAATCTTTTCTATGATCAGGTCCGAATCATGTTGTACATGAGCAGGCTCCGCAAGATCCAGTATAAGTGAACTAGATAAAACGGAATCAAGTATGAGATATGACTCCGTGTGGTGGTAGTGGTAACGTTGTGTCTCTATGAGACTCCGTGAGACTCCACTGCGAGTCTCGAATTAAGATTTCGTTTGCTCCAAGGTGTAGATGCAAACAAAGAGGGAAAAGAAAGGAAAGAAATGAGAAGAGATAATTTGATTCTCAACTACATATATACAGATGCTAAAGTAAACTAGTAGAAAATCATGTTGTCATTTAACTCAAAGTAGATTGTAAAATTGACTCTTTCATGGTATCAACTCAAACAAAATAGATAAAAGTTCACTAACATCTATCATATCTTAACATTTTACACTTAGGGACAAATATTCCAGTTGCACTCGAATTATAGAAATGAATGGCTAAGTTGACAGCAAAAACGAGACTTAACCCGCGGCTTAAATGTATAGGCAACTAATATATATTTAGTTTAAAATCTAGTTAGACTATTAAAGTCTCCCTTAATCTGTTAACAATTCATTAGCTAATTCAAGTATTGACTTCTCACAGTAGTGTATAACTTACCACAAATAAAATAAAGATGATACATGCATATTGTTTAAGCACATAAATTCTTTCTATTACAGATAAGTAACGAAACTTATCTGATGGTCTAGCATATAAAACATACAACATGTTTCTGAATATAGAACTTATAATTCATGATTTCTATAGAACTACATAAATATCAGTCTGTAAGTGAACGATTTGACAATCAAATATGAGAAGATGATCATTAGAACGATATTTTAGCTCAAGGCGCACATAGTGAAGGATAACAAATGCTAATATCGAAACTTAAATATAAACTTCTATCACCAAGCTCTACAAATCTATACAACATAGCTAGGTAAGCTAAGACAAAGGGATGAAACAAGTTTTACTTTCTTTTTCTGATGACATGCTGCTCAAAATTTACAACTAAATGAACTCACAAGAAATAATATTTCGTAATATGAAGATCCTATTCACATAGTCTCTAAGTAAACAGAGAATACAAATTTTATCCTTGATAATTAGACAAGATATTTTCTAAGATTTAGATTTCATAAAGTGAAAGATTCAACATATTAGATGTAAGGCAAGATAAAGACAACAGATATTTGGTAGAGTGAACAAAACTTCAAGCCGCAAACAATAGTTTCTTTAGACTAGTCAGAACAACTATTAAATCCTAGATGTCTAACGAATAGATAGGTGCTCGTTTTTCTATTTTTATTTAAGTTATTTCGGATGATTCGATATTGTTGATGCCGAGAACTTCTAAACTGCTCAAACATAGACTGCCCATATGTAAGTTTTCCTATAAGTATTGATAACTAAGCTTCAAAATACGACTTAAGTCAGATTTCCTTTCATTACTCAAATACAAATAAACTATTACTTAAAAGTAACCATCCTTTCACTTTTTAGTACTCTTGTAAATAAAATAGCATATTAGATCTATACTTCATGTTTCTTATGTTATGCTGATTTGTCATGACCCAAATTCTCACCCTTTAGGCCGTGATTGCGCCTAACGTTGAACCCGCTAGGCCAGCCAACGTATAACTTGCAATAGCAATTTAAAATCATTTGGTACGAAGTAAAACGCTAACTCATCAGCCTCAACCAATTTCCATCACATTCCGAGATATTAGTGGGACAACTATTTAACTGAACATCGATAACATACATTTCCCAACAATAATCTTTCCAGCATCGATAATAAGAATAACAAAAAAAAAAAAATTGAATGCGGAAGGGAGGAACATAACAATCATAAGATAACGTAAACTTCTCAAAACCGAGGTGTCACAATCTCATGGACTAGCTACTAGAATACTAAATACAAGTCTGGAATGAAAATACAATACTGTCTTGAAAATAAGGAGAAAGACAATGAAGCGGTAAAGGAAAGAAGCCTCGGGATCCACGGACGCCAGTGTATACCTCGAAGCTCTGATGTGGACTGAAGGTATCTCCCTCAGAACGCTCCAGGGGGTCCGGTAGCAGGGTCTGCACAACACAAGGAAGTGCAGTGTAGTATCAGTACAACCGACCCCATGTACTGAGTAAGTGCCAAGCCTAACCCCGGCCGAAGTAGTGACGAGGCTAGACTTAGCATAATACGATCACCTGTCCTAGTCTAAACAGATATATGCACAAGAATTAAACGATAATGAGAACAAGTATAATCAAATAGAAAAGATAGGGGCACAGATAGGGGGAAAAGTATTAACGGTGCAACAATAATATCGGAACTTAAACGATAAAATAAGATAGGGGTACATGCTGGGGACACAGGAAAAACAACATCTAATTCACAACGGTACAGTGAGAATGCGGTTGGAAAGTAAAAGCAGAAACCGAAGAAACAGCTAACAATATACGGGAATCAATCAAATAACAGAGCACGGCATGTCCCCTCGTGTTAATCTCACATATCAAATCGGCACGGCATGTCCCCTCGTGCATATATCACAATATCACAACATCACAACACGGCATGTCCCCTCGTGTGTATATAATAAATATCAATCGGCACGGCATGTCCCCTCGTGC
>ML264123.1:584-74897 GCA_005239495.1 Nicotiana undulata | reverse complement strand
CAGAGTGATGATTGATTATATTATGGGATCGGGCCGTATGCCACGGCAGAGTGATGATTGATTTTATTATGGGATCGGGCCGTACGCCACGGCAGAGTGATAAGAGAGTATATTATGGGATCGGGTCGTACGCCACGGCAGAGTGATGATTGATTATATTATGGGATCGGGGCGTACGCCACGGCAGAGTGATGAGAGAGTATATTATAGGATCGGACCGTACGCCATGGCAGAGTGATGATTGATTATATTATGGGATCGGGTCGTACGCCACGGCAGAGTGATGAGAGAGTATATTATGGGATCGGGTCGTATGCCACGGTGAAGACTACAGGGTGGGATCGGGCCGTACGCCATGGCGGAGATAGAGACTACAGGGTGGGATCAGGTCGTACGCCTGGGATCGGGCCATACGCCACGGCGAAGATTTACAGGATGGGATCGGGCCATACGCCACGGTGGAGCGATGTGAGTGAGTACCATATGGGAGTGGGTCGTACGCCACGGCAGATACCAAACTTGTTGATTTGAGATTGCTATTTGTTGTCGGATATTGATGTAGTTGATTATTTGTTTTACTTGCCTACAGTTTTCCTTACATCCTGCTTACTTTATTACTGTTGGACCTTAGTGAGTATCGAGTCAACCTCTCATCACTACTTCTTCGAGATTAGACGGGATACTCACTGGGTACATATATGTATATGTACTCATACTACACTTTCTGTGCATTTTGTTGTATAGGTACCTTTATAGTACAATGATCGATTTGGGGACTTATACAGGCTGCATTCATCCAGAGGCGTTCCACAGCTGCCGAAGTCTCCCTTCTGTGTACTTACATGTTATATCTATTTCCTTTGTCCCATTTATTTCTCGGACAAGAGTTGTATAATTGTATAAATTCTTAGAAACTGCTCATGTACTTGTGTCACCAGGTTCTGGGGATGTGTTGATTCTTGCTTTATTGAATTAAATAGATTTCTTGTCGTGTTTAATTTACAAATATTTATTTATTTGATTAAAAGGCAATGATTTCGAAATTGTTAAACAGGAAGGTATTTCAGCTGATTAAGGGGATAGCTTGCCTGACAGTGGTGTCCGGCGCCATCACAACCCATAGGTTTTTTGTCGTGACATACAATACCTAAAGTCGCGGTGGCTCTCGAAATGCCTCAATTTCCTTAACACGATGTTTCCATCCCCCTCTTCATTAAGAAGTCTATGAAAGTACGACTGCCATCTTTGCATAATATGGGTATCTTCCATCAATACTCGACCGCCCTCATCTTTGATGCACCTCACTTGATCCAGGTCGCGAGCCTTCTTCTCTCTCACTTTGGCCAACCAAAATAACTTCTTGTCCGCACCTTTGCCCCCAAGTTCTTCATACAACCGACCAAATGCAGCAGTCTTAGCCTCTGTGACCGCTAATTTTGCCTCCTTCCTAGCCTCCTTAAATCTTTCTCTATTCGCTCTCCTCTGATCCTCGTCGGTGCTCTCTACTAACTTAATATAAACCACTTTCTTGGGTTCCACTTTACCCTTAACCACGTCATTCCACCACCAGTCGCCTCGGTTCCCGCCAAAGTAAACTTTCAAAACTCCCAACACCTCTCTCGCTGCCTCCCTTATACAGTCTACCGTCGCCGTCCACATAGCGCTAGCGTACCCACCACTCTTACAAGCACCCATAGTCATCAGCTCCCCCTCCAACTCCCGTGCGTTATCCTTAGACAAAGCTTCCCACCTAATCCTGGATTGACCCCGTATAAACCTATTCTTCCTCTTCATCAAGATACCGACGTCCATCACCAGGAGCCTATGTTGAGTTGCGAGGTTCTCACTAGGGATCACCTTGCAATCCTCGCACAACCCCCTATCACACCTCCTGAGGAGGAGATAGTCAATCTGAGTCTTAGACACCATACTCCAGAAAGTAACTAAATGTTCCTCCCTGTTTGGAAACAAAGAATTCACGATCACCAACTCAAAAGCTCTAGCAAAATCCAACAGTGAGGTACCACCCCCGTTCCTATCACCAAAGCCGAAGCCATCGTGCACCTCACCATATCCACCAGTAGATGACCCAAAATGACCATAGAAATCCCCTCATGTGAATAACTTCTCCGTAGCGGAATACCCTGCACCACCTCATTCAGCGCCTCCCAGAAGCGCCTTTTAAACTCCCCGTCCAAGCCCATTTGCGGCGCGTAAACGTTAATGAGATTCAAAGTACTCCCTCCAACTACTACCTTAATCGCCATCAATCTATCATTCACCCGCCTAACCTCTACCACCGACTCTCTGAGCTCCCTATCCACCAAAATGCCCACTTCGTTCTTGCCCTTCACGACTCCAGAGAATCATAATTTATACACGTCTACATTCCTCGTCTGCGATCCTACCCACCTAGTCTCCTGTACACATGCTATATTGACCCTCCTCTTCTGGAGGATTTTTGCTTGCTCTATAGACTTACCCGTCAACGTCCCTATATTCCACGATCCAATTCCCAACCTACACGCGAACTTGTTCCCTTTACCCTCTTTGGGCCCCGTCCCACCCCCTGACCCTTGCCCTACCCCCTCCCCATCACCCGACCTCCCCGGGGACATGACCCTACTCTGTTATTACAAATCACGGTCGCTATATACCTACGAAGGTCTAAAATGAAAAAGGAAACAATTACCCCACGGGAAAACAAAGGGAGAAAATGATAACTACAAGCCCACTAATAGACTGACTATACTAATACGAAATACTACGGCAACAAAGTAATTAACACAGAAGGTAGATAAACAGGAGGCGGGAGGTACCAATTCCCGTGAATAGAACCTGGAACTTTTGACTTTGTATACTCCTGATGTTGCGGAACCCGGCGTATAGCCTGCTGCTTTAGTGCTTATGCGTGTGCACCTCCTTACTGCCACGAAACAGCCACAAAAGTGATACCTGTAAAGCACACAAACACCCATGGAACCAAGAGAATAGGGGGAGATTATGAACTGTTCAAAGAGAGCTGGTACGATACATCTTCAGTGAAATGTTTAATTGCTTTCTTTGCTGATTTTTGTGTGTTTCGGAACTCTTCAGTTGGAGGGTGAAAGCGATTGGTAGAGAAGTCAATGGTCTTTACATCCTCAGTAGACAAACCATACCAGGAAGTGAGGCAATTAGTTTAGCCACAAAGGAGACAAAAGTAAATAAAGTGATTAGTTCAAGTGATATAGATCTTTTGCATAGAAGGCTTGGTCATGTGTCTACTACTGCCATAAAGAAAATACTACCAGTCAAGACACAAGTACTATATGCCCTTCTGCAAAGCAAACAAGGCAATGTTTTTCTATCAGTAACATTAGGACAACTACTTGTTTTAAATTAGTTCATATGGATTTGTGGGGGCCATATAAAGTACCTACTATGGATGGCAACAGATTTTTCTTAACTGTGGTTGATGATATTGCTAGAATGACATGGATATTTCTATTGAAAATGAAGTCTGTTGTATGTGTGGTTATACAACAATTCTTTACCTTTGTGAAAACACAGTTTAAGACAAAAGTGAAAACAATTCGAACAGATAATGGGACAAAATTCATTAACTCAATTTGTGACAATTTGTTCAACAGTCTAGGAGTAATTCATCATAAAACATGTCCATATACTCCTCAGCAAAATGGAGTAGCTGAGAGAAAACATAGACACTCCCTAGAACTAACAAGAGCTGTCAGATTTTAAGCTGGAATACCTATCAAATTTTGGAGATATTGTCTACTTTCTATTGTTTATCTCATTAATAGACTGCATGGTTCAGTCATTGATAACAAAGGTCCCTACGAAAGATTGTATAGCGAGAAACCAGCATTACAACATCTAAAGGTTATAGGTTGTGTATGCTATGCAGTTCAACAACATGACAAACTAATGCGTAGATCAAGACCATCTGTACATATGGGATATGCTACAACTCAAAAAGGATACATACTATACGATTTAACACACAGGGTATTCTTTGTAAGCAGAGATGTTCAGTTTAGGGAAGATATATTTCCCTTTAGGAACAAGAAAGGAAACAATCAGATAACATTCATCCCAACATAGAAGACAACTTATATCATACTCCAGTTTCAACCACATTTCCTTCAAGTGCTAGAAACCACACACATACAACTCAACAGGAAGTTCTCACACCAATAGAGTTCACACAAGATCTCACACATCATATTGAAACACTTCATTCATAAACATTACAGCCAACTCCTCAACATAAATCAACCATACAATCACCAGTAACTCAACAATCACATGTAGTTCCTATTCGATATCAAACAAACATCAGAAAGTCATGTAGAGGAAAGAAACCGCCAATATGGATGAAAGACTTTTTTTTGCTGAATGTTCATCAAGATAAACCTTATGCAATGTCAAAATTCCTGACCTATGAAAATCTAACATCTAGATATCAAGCTTATTTGAAAGTTGTTTCAAATACTATTGAACCAACCGCCTACTCAGAAGTTGTGAAAGATCCTAGGTGGGTTGTGTTGATACCCAATTTTTCCTCATATTTTTAAATATACATATATACTTTCAAAATAGTGCATATGCATCATCATTTGATTTATAAACACATACAAACATTTTTCATAATTTTCTATAATTTTAAAAGGTTTTAAAATCAATTTATTCTTACATTTTATTATATAAATACTCATTAATTTACATCACAAATTATTATTTTTTGATGATTTTATCATCTAATCTCATCATTTACACCCAGATTAGGTTTAAAATATTTTAAACATATTTGTCATAAATACATTTGCATTCTAAAGGCTAAAATTACATAATTTGCAATAATAGCCTATATGTATTTATAGTTTCTTTAATCATGTCAAAATAGCCTTTTTATACTTTCATAGTATTAAATAACTATTTTTATTTGTTTTATGCACAAATAATATTTTTACTATTTACTTATCATTTTTTTATAAATTAATTATTAATTGAATTGGGTATTTAAGAAACAACCCTTTTCTCAATTATTTTTTAACCACCCCAACCTAACTACTTAAAATCTTAGCCAAATAACCCAGCCCAAACAAAATAACCCAATACCCGTTTATACCCGACCCAAACCTCTCCTTCAATCCTTGTCGTTGATCTTTCAAGATCAACAAACCTTATTCACCTTGCCCTTTTAATTACACCATTACCCCCAAACCCTAATAGCTCTTACCAAACGGCCGCCCTCAAACTCCCTCCTCTCCTCCCCTCTGAAACCCTAAGCGTCCTCACCCCTAATCTCCCTTCGATTCCAACCAGATATGGCCATTGATGATCTTCTTACCTTATTGAGCATTTCTCCCTATTGGCTACTCGTTTATGATATAACATAGTGTCTTGCCTAACATGGCAAGCCGATTTCCCCCATTCCGAACCAAATCTGGTTCGAACTTTCTCCTTTTTTCATCTATGTTCATTTTTCATCTCTTTGGGGTGCGAATCTCTGGGATTTTCTCTATTTTTTATTTACCCTAAAGTTAGGGTTTAGATCTTTTAAGATATGTTTAAATTTTTCTTATTTTTGTATTAAAAACCTTCTTTGTGTTTCCGCAAATCTATCTATGAATATCTTCCGATTTTTCGTTAAAAGTTTTTTGCCTAATTTTTATTTGCCTTAAAATTAGGGCTCAGATTTTTTTCAAGATCTGTTACAGTTCCATTTCTGTTAAGTATCATCTTTAGTATCTGTCTATGTGCATTTATTGTGATTCTTGTTAAAATTTCCTTGCTAATTTTACTCGCCCAAAATTAGGGCTCAGATCTGTTATGATTCCTTAATTTTGAGTATTTTTCATTTAATCTTCTCGTGTATCTATGTGCATATGTGTTATTCCTTTGGTTATTTCTGACTATTTTACTTACCCTAAAACAAATTAGGTTTCCGATTCTTTATTTCCTTGTTGATTCTGTTTATCTATTTGTGACTCTTGCCTTTAATTGTTACCTAAGAATATGATTCCCAGACCTGTTTTGATTTCCTAAATTACTGTGATTACATGTGATATGCGTTTATGTACTGTTCTTATTGACTTGCCTTAATAATGTTCTGAGTTTTTTTCCTTAATTAGTTGATTGATTATTTCCATGTTTATGTACCCTAGTCTAATGCTATTTAAACCCTTCCCCTCTTCCCTTTAGAAAAAGACTTAGAATTCAAAAATATTCTCACTACTAAAACTCTATATTGTCTATTATTCTATTCTACTTTGATTCCGGCTGGAAGCCAAGGCCAAAAATCTCCTTGTTGTCTGTTGTTATTGATGATCACTGCCTTATTTCTTAACCTTTTTCTGTTTCATTCGAACTAGTAAGTCACTGAAACTTCTCTACCATTTCAATTGTTCAATATGCTACTGTTATTAGACTCACTGCTCTATGTGTTCTAGACATGTAAACTAGTTGATCAGAACATGTTTAATTATGTGTACTTAAGATTATCTTTAAATGTATTTAATATCGTCCCTAAAAAACTAGTTCATCATGTATCTGTTAGTATGTTATTCCACTGATTTTGTGTTCACTATGCTATTAGTTCTTACTAATCACCAGTATGTTGTTTGACTCATGATTGATCAATGAATTCTTTTATATGAGTTATCTTAATCTGAATTCATTACTGCCTTTGTGAAGCATGTTTAGCAACTGATCCCATGTTAAAGTTTCGAACTTGTCAGTTTCCAACTTATTAGTTTCAAAGTGTTTATCTCTGTTTCTGTGTGTGACTCTATCCCTAAGTATGATTCCTAATCCTATCTTTCCCTCTTCTGAACCTTAATCCTTGCTAATTTGAGTACTGTCCTTGGCCTTTTTGGAGTGAGCACAACTCAGGGTTCCTATTACACCCTCGTGAACTCTGACACACCAGGATTTGGTCTCTAATTTTTTCTTGAATTGGTTCTGATTTTTCACTCTAGTGTGAGCACTGCTGGGGTTCATGAAGCCCTTGGTAACTCTGACACATTAGAGGACTACGTTGGTATGTTTGTGCTTAAAACAGAAGTGATGCAATCACTTCATGGTTCTATGAACACTGGCTTTTTGGAGAAGTTGTGGATTGAAGGGCCTGGCCCATCCAAATGTTGTTTTAGGCCTGATGAAGGCTTCTTATAGTTTACACACTTTGTAACTTATTCATTTGATTCGGGTCTATAATAATTATTTGTAATAACGAATGGAGTGATAATAAAATTGGGAAATGAGTTTATTTGATTTTCTGTGGGTAAATAACATGCCTATGGGTTTTCTGGTATTATTATGTTAGATAACATGCCCATAGGTTTTATTTTATGCCCAGAAATTGTGTGCTAAAATCGTCTCAATGCATGTCTGCCATCGCATGTTAGAAAACTTGCATATAGGGATTTCATTCCAACTTAAACAAATTCTGTGAGGATACTGTCTGTTTTGCTTCACATGATTAGATGCCATGCCTACAAGGAATACAATAATCAATTACAACATACTCAGATCGGTGTCTTTAGAAATCATGTTTATAGGCCTTAATCAATCGTCACACTCGCTTAGTTAATATGCATATGTTTAGGGATTAATAAACAGACTCAATCACTAAAGTAGAACTCATGCTTATAAGGATAACTATCGTTTGTGTCAAATGCTAGAACTGGAATTCTGCATATCACTAGAAAGCATGCCTATAGGAATAACTAATTAATTCTGAGCATTTCTGTTGTCAACTGTCGAATAAGTCACATAGATAACCTGCCTATAGGTTCAAACGCTTTTAATTGAAATCAATGGAAAATTACATAATCACCTACAAATTACTGTCAGCATGTTTAAAATCCAGAATCATATAGAAATTATGTTTATAGGATCCAATAGCCTTAACTGCTAAAACTATTGACATGCCAATCTGTCTGCGTGCATTCGTTGCTTAATGTATGGGGGCCAAAGTGATCCTTTATCTGCTCTTGTGTGAAGTCCAACTTGTTTTGTATGTCGCCTAGATTTTACAATTTTGAGCAACCTAAGTTGAGTCTAGAACTATCCAAAATAGAGGTCCCAATGCCCCCGGGACAATAGGTAAGGGACGGGTAGTGCACGCGTAGGAATGGAGTTAGAATCGATTAGAGCGCTTTAGGTAATATAACTTAAAGATAGTAATCGGGTAGCAAGAGATGATAGTATGTGCCCGCTGAATAATATGAGTAACACCTCCGTCTTGAGGAGTTACGAAGTATTATTTATGTTGCACAAGGTGATCCTATATGCTAAAAAGGTTAGGACCCCCATCCCTATTAAATAATTCCTTCACTTTATTTATTAGACTAATTCACATAAGTTAAGTTCGGTCGGGACCCATAGTTGTGGACCTCGAGGAGTGCCTAACACCTTCTCCTCGAGGTAATTTGAGCCCTTACCCGTTTTTTGGTGATGCAACTAGTAAAACCTAAGTCATTTGCAATAGGTTCCTAACGCACCTTAATCCGTTAGGTGGCGACTCTCTCAATAACTAACTCCTTCCCTTCTCAAAAGGAGTTGTCAATGTCGAAACCCGAGTTTGCGAGAAAAGGGGGCACAACAGGTTGATGCAATGAATACTAAAATTGAAGCCTTACAAAACAACCACACTTGGGACATAGTATCATTGCCTGAAGGTAAGAGTCCAATAGGGTGCAAATGAATTTATCATATAAAGTACAAAGCATCAGTTAAAGTGGAAAGATTCAAAGTTAGGCTTGTGGCCAAGGGATTCGGTCAAAAAGAAGGAATAGACCATCAAGAAACCTTCTCTCCAGTCATCAATATGAAGACTGTAAGGACTGTGCTGGATCTAGCTACTACAAGACACTGGCATATACACCAAATGGATGTATATAATGCTTTCTCACAAGGGAACTTGTTTGATGAAATTTACATGAACATTCCCCAAGGATTCACAAGTGAACAAAGTGTGTAGACTTGTTAAATCCTTGTATGACTTAATAAGCTCTTTGCCAATGGAATGCTAAGTTAACAGAAGCATTACTAGGCTCTCAATTCCAACAAAGCCAATATGATTACTCTATGTTCTTTAAGAAAACTACGGAAGGCATTACATTGGTATTGATTTATAGATGACATACTCATTATAGGTGATTGTCTGGGATTAATAGAGGAAACCAAAGCAAGTTTACAACAAGCTTTCAAAATGAAAAACTTACGAGAATTGAAATATTTCTTAGGCATAGAATTTGCTAGATCAAAACAATGAATACTTATGCATTAGAGGATGCCAACAGAATATGATGAACACCTCAGAAGAACTAAGTCTACTGCACTGTTAGATGAACACATGGAAGATTCAACTCCTTATCAAATACTGATAGGTAAACTTCTATACTTAATAGTGACAAGTCCAGACATCTCATTCAGTGTACAAACACGGAGTCAATTTTAACAAAAACCAAAGAAATCTCACATGGAAGAAGCTCTAAGAATTGTGATGTAACGACCCGGCCGTTCGTGTCGTAAGATTTGCCACATTTCCCTTGTTTCAGCTTTGTCTTATGTTACTTAACCTAATCATGATGAATTGGGTCGGCTGGTTCGGTTTCGGAGTGGTCGTGGTGAGAATTGAGACACTTAATCTCTTAAATTGGCTTAATAGTTAAAAAAAGTCAACTAGGAGTTGACTTATTGGTAAACAACCTCGAAATGTAGATTTTATAGTTTGGATAGCTTAGTTAGGTGATTTGGGACTTAGGAGCATTCGAAATGTGGTTTGGATGCCCGGAGTAGAATTAGGCTTGAATTGGCAAAAATGTGTTTTTGGCGATTTCCGGTAGGCATTGGAAAATTAGCTATCGGGGTCGGAATGGAATTCCAAAAATGTGAACAGATCCGTAGTGTCATTTTAGACGTGTGTGCAAATTTTTAAGTCATTCGGACGTGACTTGGTTGGTTTCGGCATCGTTGGTGATTTTAGGAAGTTTTAAGAATCTTAGGCTTGAATCATGGGTTGAATTGGAGTTTGGATATTATTTTGGGTGTACCGAGGGTTCGACTAAGTCCAGGTGATCATTTATGACTTGTTTGTATTTTTGGTTGGGGTCTCGAGGGGCTCAGGTTGATTTAGGATAGTCATCGGTAGGATTAAAGTCGGAAAAATGTTGTTGAAGAAGCTGCTGGTGCCAGGTTTTTGGTGTGGCCGCACCTGCGGATACGAGCCGCATGTGCGACGCCGCAGATGCGAAGAGGCTTGCGCAGGAGCGAAATTTGGTCAGGCTGGACGAAGTCGCAGGTGCGAGACCTGGACCGCACCTGCGAAGCTGCAGGTGCGAAAAATGGGACTTAAGTGATTTTCCGCAGGTGCGCACCTGGGACCGCAGGTGCGGTTTCACTGGACAGAAGGGTATAAATACCAGCCTTCGCGAATTTGAGTTATTTCACCAATATTTTCATCCGGGATTGAGCTTTGAGAGAGGGTTTTGAAGGGGGAATTCAAGATAACTTCGTGGAGGTAAGATTTTTGAACCTAAAACTCGTTTCTATGTGATTATTGGACTGATTTAGGGTGAAATCTATGGGAAACTCAGTGTTTAAATTGGGGGTTCGGGCTTGGAAACTTGAGACTTTGATTCAGAAATTGAAGGGGCAATTGTGGTCCGACTTTTAATGTTCTTGAAATGTATAGACTCGTGGGAGAATAAGGATCCCGGTTTTGTGATTTTTATCGAATTTCGAGACGTGGTCTCGGGATCAGGTTTGGCCAATTTCGGGATTTGTGCCTAATTTTGATAATTTTCGAATGAGTTTCGTCTTCCTAGCATATTTTGATGTTATTAATCTGATTTTGATAGACTCGCAGCATTTGGGAGCCGATTCGAGAGGCAAGAGCATCGCGGAATAGTTTTCAGGTCGGTTTGAGGTAAGTAACGATTGTAAATCTAGACCTGAGGGTATGAAACACTGGTATTTGATATTGTTTTGATAAATAAGGTGACGCGCATGCTAGGTGACGGGCGTGTGGGCGTGCACCTGTAGGGATTGTTATCACACCTCCTTTTTTACTACCCCGGATTAATGAAGGGGTAATAAGGGAGTTTTTCCACTTTAAGTGACATTATTCGGATTTGGGATTTATTTATTATTTCAGTGTCGCCACCTGAATTTTTGACGATATTCCGGGACACCGTTTTGTTTTGAAAATCCCAAACCGAGGAAGATTTGACTCTATTTTGATTTGTCTGCGACCAGAAATCCGAGTAAGGAATTCTGTTAACCCGAGAGAAGGTGTTAGGCATTCCCGAGTTCCGTGGTTCTAGCACGGTCGCTTAAACAATTATTATTTGGCCTAAATTATCCGATTATTTACGTGTTTTATCCTATATTTAAAACTCTTAGAAATATAGCCGTTTTTGATAAGTGTGAATTTATCTAGAAAACAAGTCAGGAGGACGTGCACTTGTCTGCTTTTGTACGTATTACAATTACGCCACATGAAATGCACCCGTAATTACAACACGTAATTTTATTATGATTTGAAGTTGAAGACGGGGACATGAGTTGTCGCGCCCGAGTGTAGATTACGTAGTCAAGACTATGGTCGTGACGGTTTTATAATGCCCATTTGTGGCGATGTTCGATTATTCTTTATGTTTCCTATTTGAAGGAGCATTTTAGTTTTAAAATCAATTAGGACGTTTATGGATTCATCTTGGACAAGTTACAATAGCGTACACTTGTGGTTTTGAGCATATGGCAAACACGTCACATGAAATGCACCCGTGGTTGCTATATGCGTTTTATTAGTTGTTTGGAGTTGAGGGTCGGGGGCATGAGTTGCCACCCCCGAGTGTAGATTATGATAATTTTGGAATAACATTCGATTCTCTATCAAATTTCAAGCTAAAGATATGATTCTACCTAGAAGGTATGTGAAGATTTAAATCGCTAACCTAAAAGATAAGATACTCGGGCTATGGCCATATTTTAGCCCCGATCGATTGTTTATCCCTTTTGGCCAAATCCTAAACTATGGTTGATTATGAGGAAAATAAGGGCGCATGACTCTATCCAAAACAACGTCAACCAATGAAAAGTTTAATAAGGAGAACCCCATCAGATTACTAATTCATGACAACAAAAATGAATGGACATATTTAGTTTTCACAGTTCATCATCATGTAATTTTTGAAACTGCTGAAGAAACAAGGAGATGGAGAGAACAGAACAGGGTATATTTTGTCAAAAGTATAAATACAGTTTTTCCAAAATTGCTTTAGATCAAAGTGGCTACTGAGAAAATTCTTCATTTACTTAACAGTTTCACCAATTTTGCATGCCTTTTAAGTCATAATTTCTACATATTTAATCCTAGTTTTGAGCGTTTCTACATCTACTTAAGGACGTGAAAAGAAAGCGTTTTAAAATCACTACTTCCTGTTTGTTTTTCCGAAAATTGTTGAACCACAAAGTGTTTGTTTTTCCAGAACTTCAACAAATATTTGCAGGGATCTAATTTTCACACAAAATACTTTGGGGGAGTAAGATCTATACTTGTTCATTTGAGAAAAACTTTATCAAAGGCGAAATGAAACAATAGAGCTTAATATGAATAATGTCCAGTCCCTTTTTTACAAACATATATATGAAATTAGAACTCAACTAAATACAGTTTTTCTACTCAAAATACAAGTTCTAACAAAAAAGAGACATGGTAAAAACGAGTTGCTGCTCCTGTGCAAGCCTCAGCAATGTTGTGTGATTCAACCTTTGTAGTTCAGGCTTGCATTCTTTAGCTATTTCCAAACAACCAAACAGATTTTTATGCATCCTCAGAGGGTGAACCTGACCATGAATGGGCCAGATTCAGTCCCTGTGACGTCAATATTAGCATAAATTTAAGAACTACACATAGTACCCGCTGATTGAGCCAAACAGGGATAACTATTTACTAAATATGTCCATAATGACATATTGAAGCCATATGATTCATTTATCCCTTAAGAAGATATTAATAGACTTAGATCCTAACAATAAACCTGAAGACACATAAGCTCCTCTGCTTGTGACCTCTTCAGCGACTAAAGACTAAATACAAATGAGGAGCAGATTTGTGCATTCTTCCCGAATTGAATATGACCATTAAGAGGTCAGTTTCAGCTCCAAGGATGCAAAACCATCAGACCTTCGATCATTCAATAGATTATGTCCTAAATTCATGCAATGACTAGACCATTCTTATGCATTTCTTAAGATATGAATCTGACCATTTAATGGGTCTAGATTCCTATCTTAATACCTTTTTGTAATGAGAACCTAACTACTCTATAATTGTTTATGCATTATTATAGGGTGAACCTGACCATGAAAAGGGTCAGATTCACTCCCTAACAATAATCTTTTGTAACAATTGATTCATACTTGTATTATGACTTTGATTTTTAGGAATTTTAGAGGATGAATCAGACCATTCAAGGATTCTGACTCCTCAACTCTAATGCCTTCTTTAATACATACTTCATACCTTTTAAAGGGTGATTTCCAGCACCCTAAGCTACTGTTTATGCACCATTAAAGGGGTGAATTTGACTATTAAAAGTCAGATTCATCTACCATAGTGCCAATATTCTAACCTATCCAGAGACTTGCTTGTTGCATCTCTTTATTGGCCAAAGAGACTCGATTGAAAAGCATATTTTCTGCACTTTTATAGAGAGAATCTAACCATAGAGAAGGTCAGATTCTACATCATGGTGCAACTTCTTTTCATAGTATAGACCTATGAATATTAACTACGTTTATATACACATAATCTTAAGTAAATAACATATACCAGCAAAGAAATACCAACAACAGGACTACATTTATCACACTCATAAACTCATTACAAAACCCACATTGTCATATTATACTGAACAGAAGAAAGGACTTCGAATATCAAGAAAAAAAAATAGCCAACTTATAGGAAATAGAAGATGAAAATTTCAGTTCAGCATTTCATTGAGAATAGATGAATTGATACATACCTTCTTTAAGATTAAAACAGCCAAAGACTTGACCAAATAAAGGTCAAGTATGCACCACAATCAGCAAGAAGGAAGAGAATTCAGCAGCAGCAAGCAGAAAACCAAAGGAATAGACCAAAGCAGTCCAACAAGAAATAACCCAGAAATCTTGAGTATCAATGTTTGGAGAAAAACAAACTTCCATGAATCAGAAGGAAAAAAAACCCAAGAGAGAAGATAGAAGCTGAACTAGGCCATCTATTTGTGAACTTGCTTTCTAAAAGAGAAGTCAGATTTTTCTTTCTAATAATGCTTTTCCCTTCTTTCTTTTTTTGAAACTTTTTGTTTTCGAGTAGAAAATATTGTTGTATTTTCAGCAGCTAGAAGAGAGTATTTTCAGAGTGTCAAAAAAGTTTTTTCTTAGACTAAGGGGAGGGGTCTATTTATAGGGTATTTAGGAATGGGATACCCTTTGGAATATTCCCTATCTAAAGCTGAAAATAGTACCAAATAATACATAGGGCAGCTGTCAACCTTATCTTTGGGACAGCTGCCCCCTATTCTAGAACATTCTTCCCTTTTAAAAGACCTTTTTACCCTTATAAATCTGATTTCCTAATATACATTACATGATATACCCCTTGAAGTCCCTATATTTACCATTAGGTAACCAGGGTTACTTACTTAGGTTTAGTTTAGTTAATTAACTATAGTTAGCTTACTATTATTAACTACTAGTTATGTTTAACTATGCTTAAGTTAACTAATTAAAGGTTAATTGATTAAATGCCTAGAGTTGGTTCCATACTAATTACCTATGTTTAAGTTAATTAATAAAAGTAGGTCAATCAATTTAACTCCTTAAATTAAGTTAACTGATTTAGTCTAGTCAATTACTAAAATCAGAAATATTAAGCCTAAGTTAAACAGTTTATTTTAGTTAACTAACCCTAAATTAACTATCTTGGACATGTTTTAATACTTAGTCAATTATTTGAGACTATCAACCTAGGTTAAACTAGCTAAACAAGTGACTTTTTAGGAAGTTATTATTAACTAAATTAGTCTTGATTAATCTAGGTTACACCATGACCATACACCGGTTTAGAACTAAGTATTAGCCTAATTAATCAATTATCCTGATTTTAAAGTACTCAAATGGATTATCAAGTAATTAATCAATGCAAAACAGTAGATTCTAATAGGTTGACATGCTCATCAACATGATATATTAACAAATTGCTCAATCAGTACAAGGTTGTAGATTGAAGACATAACGCACATAACGATGAATCAATCTAACAATAAACATGATTGTCAAGAAACGCTATTACTAATTACTAGGATGAGTTAACCAAAGAAAATTCATCACATATAACAAACGAATAACGATAGGATAATGAAAAAGAAAGGAAATCTATACTTAAACAGTGATTATCCAAGATGAACAATTCACGGTTTCTGGCTTAAGAAAACAAGTGGGAACAAACTAATAAAATATAAAAGAACACAAAAGGAAAAACTAAACTTAAACAAAAATAGAGGAATCAGTGATTTAAACATGATTTTTTGTTGTGACAGAGCATAGAAACAGTAAGAGGAGAGGAAATACCCGTTTAAGGGACTTGGCCGGAAAAATCGAAGGTCGCCGGACCTTGGCCGGATTCCAACGGAGTTTGAAAAAGAATCAAACCCTCATGAATCAATTGCTCTAGTCAAGAGCAGTTGACTCATGAAGGTCTGAGATGTTGATTGTCTCTAAATCGGCCGGTGGTAGAACTTTAGGGTTTCAGTTTCTTGGATCTAAAATCGAAGATCTTTGAGTGAAATTTTGGTGAAATAGAGGGTGGGAGGTGGATGAGGAGGAAGAGTACGTTGTTTGGTTAGCATTTGGAGTCGTTTGGTGATGCTCCGCCGCCGGAGGCGATTTCCGGCCGACGGAGCACGACGGAGGAAGGGTGGGATTAGGGTAGTGGACGGCGGAGGCGGTTGGTCTCTTAGAGAGAGGATAGAGACGGGGGAAAGGGGAGGGGTGTAAGACTTTGAAGTGAACTGGGGGTGGGGGGCTTTGGAACACTTTTATACTTAACCTATTAATTAGTTCCCAGCCGTTGGATCTTGGAAGATCAACGGCTGGGATTGATTCATTAAATCAAAACGGGGTTGGCCGGGTTATGGGGTCTATTGGGCTGGGTAATTTGGGTATTGTAGAGATGGGTTCTTGGGCCTGGGTAATTTCAGCCCAGGTCCAATTTTAAGCTTTTAAATTACTAAACCAATTAATTTAATTTAATTCAAACCTAATTAAATCCAAAAATATAGTAATTAATTTTAAACCTTATTTTCCATCTAATTACAGATTAATTGAGAATAAAACAACTAATTTTATATTTCTAATTAAATTTATGATGTATTGGATAAAATGATTAATTAGTTGCTAAAATCATGTTACATCAAATAACCACTATTCGTCCATTTTTAATTCAATTAATTACAAATAATAAGTTCATAACGCAATTTTAATAATTTTACAAGATGAATTATGAATATGCAAAATGCAAACAATTCACAATTAATCACTAAAAATCAACAAAATTCATAAAATCAATTAATTTTATTGAGATTTTTATATGATGATATGGTGAGTAAAAATCACGTGCTCACAATTGTGACTTGGTCCGTCCCGTAGCGACTATTACGCCGCTTAATTGATTTGAGAACATATGATATCCCTCATTTTAGAGATTTATACTATGTTTTGGGTTGTACGCCATGTTTGGGGCCTTGTGCCTACCTGTTTAGACCCTCAAGGGTATTTTTCCACTATTCTCACACTATTTTTAATGGAAAATTTATGAACTCAGTCATGCTTTATACGTGTTGCTATTATCTCTGTTATCACAATATTTTAGAATACTGAGAGGTACTTTGGGCTGAGTCCCGTGAGTTGAGATGAGTTACCCGAGTGGCTGTTGAGGATGACTGAGTGAGGCCGAGAGCCGAGTATGTGAGTATAGTTATGGATCGGGCTGCACGCCGCAGTAGATATATATGGGTCGGGTTGTATGTCGCAATGATATATATATTGGGTTGGGCTGCACGCCGCAACAATATAGCGCTTGGATTGTAGGAGCCCCTCCGGAGTCTGTACACTCTGAGTGAGCGCAATCGACTATTATTTGGATCGAGCTGCATGCCGCAGCGTACGTTATGTGGATTGGGCTGCACGTCGCAGCGGTTATGTGTATACATGGTACCTGTTGAGTGATAGTGCTTAGTGTAAGTATTTACTTATTCTAGTGGAGTCACGAGTGACTGAGAGACCTTATTTATGAGTGATACTGTGCCCGAGAGGCTATTATTTGTGAGATCATTGTTTTTCACTCATTTTTCACTAAGTCTACTTAATAATCGTTGAGTTAATGTTTTATGCAAGTCTAAATGGGAAAACTTGAGTTTGCAAAGTACTTGGTAAATGTAGACTTTTGATTTACTCTAATTGTTTTCACTGTCACATGTTTTTATGAAATTATCACTTTTAAATGCTCGTCACTGCACTCAAGTCTTTAGTTACGGTTGTTACTTACTGAGTTGGCGTACTCATGTTACTCCCTGCACCTTGTGTGCAGATCCAGGTACCCGGTCAGAGCGCTAGCTGACTTCTCTCTTACTTGGAGCATGATTGAGGATAGAGGTAGCTTCTCGGCATTCACTGCTTTCCTTCCTTCCTTTCCTAGTTCATAATTTTCTCGTAATTTTTGGACTTGTATTAGTAAAGGCATGTTATCATACAGTGTATTTACTTATTTAGATGCTCATGATAGTTGATTCCGGGTGTTGGGGCCCTGTTTAGGTTGGATCTTTATGTTATTATTTCTATTAAACATGTTTTTAAACGAAAATCTTAAATGAGATATTTTGCCTTATGGTTTAAACGGAAAGCTTTATCTGTTATTCTCGATAGTTTGGCTATCCGAGTTTCATGATAGGCGCCATCACAGCCTGTATTGATTCGGGGTCGTGACAAGTTGGTATCAGAGCCTAGGTTACATAGGACTCGACGGTAATGAGCAGGTTTAGTAGAGTCTTGCGGATCGGTACGGAGACATCTGTACTTATCTTCGAGAGGCTACGGAACCCTTAGGAAAAATCTCATTTTCTTGAATTCTGTCGTGCCATACTTTTGATTCTTTAAAGCTAAACTTTTGTTGCTTCACTCTCTCACAGATGGTGAGGACACGCGCTACCGATTAGGGTGACCAGACACCAGCTAGACCAGTTAGGGGTCGAGGCCGTGGTAGAGGTAGGGGACCAGCCCGTGCAGCAGCCAGGCAGTACCCATGGATCCACCTACCATTCAGGATCAGGTCCGCGCCGCAGCGGGACAGGCTCAGGCACCAGCAGTGCCTATTGTCATTCTGTGTCTTCAGGAGACCCTGGCTCAGATTTTGACTGTATGCACCAGTCTTGCTCAGGAAGTCGTTGTTTCTTCTACTGCCTCTACTTCTCAGGCCGGGGGAGGCACTCAGACTCCAGCTGCTTAGACACCAGAGCAGGTTATTCAGGGACTTCAGACACCGGGGGCAGCTCTAGCTCAGCCGGTTGCGCCAGTTAAGGGTTTTGTGGTTCCATCCATGCCAGATGACGAGCAGCGCAGGTTGGAGAGATTTAGTAGACTTCACCCTCCGACATTCAGTAGTGCTGAAGGCGAGGATGCCCAGGGTTTTCTGTACAAGTGTCAAAGGATGCTTCGTACTGTAGGGATACTGGAGACCAGTGGGGTCTCGTTTGCTACTTTTCAGTTTTTCGGGGCTGCCTTTACTTGGTGGGAGTCTTATGAGAGGCGCAGGCCTGTTGGTGAAGCACCCCTTACTTGGAAGCAGTTCTCCACTATCTTCTTGGAGAAGTATGTTCCCTAGTCTCACAGGGAGGAGCAGCGTAGGCAGTTTGAGCAGCTGCGTCAGGGGGAGTTATCAGTGACATAGTATGAGATGTGGTTTTCAGAGTTAACTCGTCATGCTACCGAGTTGGTACCTACTGATAGGGAGAGAATCAGGAGGTTCGTGGATGGCCTCACTTATCATCTTTGTATTTTGATGACTAGGGAGAGCGTATCAGGTGCTACTTTCGAGTAGGTTGTTGATATTGCTCGGGACATTGAGTCAACTCGCCGTCAGGAGCGAGAGGAGAGGGAGGCCAAGAGGCCTCGTGGATCTGGTAGTTTCAGTGGTTCTCCTCCTAGAGGGAAGTTTCAGCATGGTAGAGGCCGCTCGTTTAGGCCTTCTCAGCCAGTTCGCCCAGCTTATAGTGGTGCATCCTCGGGGCAGGGTCCCAGCAGTTCTCATCCGGACCGTTCTTCATTCAGTGCTCTCCCAGCCCAGAGTTCATCTTGAGCACCATCTATTCAGAGTTCCTCTGTGCATGGTTCTTCTGGTGGTTATTCAGGTTCTAGGGGTTCCCTTCAGTCCTCATCTCTAGCACCAGGGAGTTGTTATGAGTGCGGAGAGTTCGGGCACATGAGGAGGCAGTGTCCTCATCTTTTTGGAGGTCCGTCTCAGTCGAGGAGCCAGCCTTCGATTTCAGCTCCAGTTACGTCACCACCCACCCAGGCAGCTATGTGTGGGAGTCAGGCAGCTGGAGGCTGCCCTAGAGGGGGAGGTCGAGCAGGTGGAGGTCAGGCTCGTATTTATGCACTTCCAGCAGGCCAGATGCTATGACCTCTGATGCAGTGATCACAGGTATTATCTCAGTCTGTCACCAAGATGCTTTGGCCTTATTTGACCCTGGTTCCACATATTCCTATGTTTCGTCATATTTTGCTCATTTTCTGGATATGCCCTGTGAGTCTTTAGTTACATATGTTCATGTGTCGACTCCAATGGGCGATACTATTATTGTGGACTGTGTGTGTTGGTCGTGTGTGATATCTATTGGGGGTTTGGAGATCCGAGTGGACATATTGTTACTTAGCATGGTTGATTTTGACATGATATTGGGCATGGATTGGCAATCTTCGTGTCATGTTGTTCTTGATTGTCACGCTAAGACCATGACCTTGGCTATGCAAGGAGTTTTGAGGGTTGAGTAGAGAGGTTCTTCTGAGCATGTGCCCAGCGGGGTGATTTCTTACCTGAAGGCTCAGCGTATGGTTGAAAAGGGATGTTTATCGTATTTGGATTTTGTGAGGGATGTCAGTGGTGAGACTGCCGCTATTGATTCTGTTCATGTGGTCCGTGATTTTCCAGGCGTGTTTCCTGCAGGCATGCCACCTGACAGGGACATTGATTTTGATATTGATCTGGTGCCAGGCACTCAGCCTATTTCCATTCCACCTTATCGTAAGGCACCAGCAGAGTTGAAAGAATTAAATTAGCAGCTTCAGGAACTCCTAGATAAAGGGTTCATTCGGCCTCGTGTGTCACCTTGGGGTGCCCCGGTGTTGTTTGTGAAGAAAAAGGATGGTTATATGCGTATGTGTATCGATTATCGGTAGTTGAACAAGGTTACGATGAAGAACAGGTACCCTTTTCCTCGCATAGATGACATGTTTGATTAGTTACAGGGTGCTAGGGTATTTTCCAAGATTGACTTGCGTTATGGCTATCATCAATTGAAGATTCAGGAGACCGACATCCTGAAGACTGCCTTCAGGACAAAATATGGTCACTATGAGTTTCTTGTTATGTCATTTGGGATGACCAATGCCCCAGCAGCCTTTATGCACTTGATGCATAGTGTGTTCTGGCCTTATCTTGATTTTTTTGTCATCGTGTTTATCGACGACATCTTGGTGTATTCCCGATCTCGGGAAGATCATGAGCAGCATTTGAGAGTTGTGCTTCTGACTTTAAGGGAGACGAGGTTGTATGAAAAATTTTTGAAGTGTGAATTCTGGCTTGATTCAGTGGCATTCTTAGGCCACGTGGTGTCTTGTGATGGGATCAAGGTATCTCCGAAGAAGGTGGATGCGGTGTAGAGTTGGCCTAGACAGTCGTCAGCTACCGAGATCTGCAGTTTCCTTGGCTTGGCAGGGTACTATCGCCGTTTTGTAGAGGGATTATCATCTATTGCAGCACCTATGACCAGACTGACCTAGAAGGGTGCTCCATTCAGGTGGACTGAGGAGTGTGAGGAGAGGTTTCAGAAGCTCAAGTCAGCTTTGACTACAACTTTGGTGTTGATTTTGCCTACTGGTTCAGGTTCTTATACAATTTACTGTGATGCCTCGAGAGTTGGCCTTGGGGCGGTATTGATGCAAGACGGTAGGGTGATTTCCTACGCATACAGACAGTTGAAGGTACACGAGAAGAATTATCCAGTGCATGATCTTGAGCTAGCAGCCATTTTCCACGCCTTAAAGATTTGGCGTCATTATTTGTATGGAGTGCATTGTGAGATTTTCACTGATCACCGTAGTCTGCAACATTTGTCTAAGCATAAGGATTTGAATTTGCGTCAGATGAGATGGTTGGAGCTTCTCAAGGGTTATGAAATCACCATTCTATACCATCCGGGGAAGGCCAATGTAGTGGTTGATGCCTTGAGTCGCAGAGCGGAGAGTTTGGGGAGCCTAGCACACCTTCCAGCAGCAGAGAAACCTTTAGCACTTGATGTTCACGCTTTAGCGGGTCAGTTGGTGAGATTGGATCTATCAGATCCCCCTCGGGTATTGGCTTGTGTAGCCTCCAGGTCTTCTCTTTATGACCGGATCAGAGAGCGCCAGTATGATGACCCACATTTACTCGTTCTTCAGGACAGGGTCCGACGAGGTGACGCTAAAGATGTGGCTATTGGGGAGGATGGTATTATGAGGATGCAGGGCCGGATATGTATGCCCAATGTGGATGGGCTTCAAGAGTTGATTCTAGTAGAGGCCCATAGCTCGCGGTATTCCATCCATCCGGGTGCCGTGAAGATGTACCAGGACCTGAGACAGCATTATTGGTGGAGACGCATGAAGAAGGAGATTGTTGAGTTTATAGCTCGGTGTCTCAACTGTCAGCAGGTCAAGTATGAGCACCAGAGGCCAGGTAGACTACTTCAGAGGTTAGATATTCCGGAGTGGAAGTGGGAGTGGATCACCATGGACTTTGTAGTTGGGCTTCCACGGACTACGAGGATATTTGATGCTATATGCGTTATTGTGGATCGGCTGACCAAGTCCGCGCACTTCATTCCTGTTTGCACTACATATTATTCGGAGCGGTTAGCTAAGATTTATATCCAGGATATTGTCCGATTGCATGGTGTTCCAGTTTCTATGATTTCAGACAGAGGTACTCAGTTTACATCTTAGTTTTGGAGGTCCGTGCAGAGAGAGTTGGGTACTCAGGTTGAGTTGAGCACAACGTTTCATCCTCAGATCCTCAGGAAGTCAGAGCGTACTATTCAAATTCTGGAGGACATGTTGTGTGCTTGTGTCATTGATTTTGGGGGTTCATGGGACCAGGTTCTGCCACTCGCAGAGTTTGCATATAATAACAGTTATCAGTCGAGTATCCAGATGGATCTGTATGAGGTTTTATATGGTAGGAGGTGTAGATCTCCGGTTGGTTGGTTTGAGCTGGGTGAGGCCAGGCTATTGGGCACAGATTTGGTTCAGGATGCGTTGGATAAGGTGAAGTCAATTCAGGAGCGACTTCGCACGGCGCAGCTTAGGAAGAAGATTTATGCGGACCGAAAGGTCCGGGATGTGTTATGGTGGGAGAGAAGGTACTGCTGAAGGTGTTACCCATGAAGGGTGTTATGAGGTTCGAGAAGAAGGGCAAGTTGAATCCCCGATTCATTGGGCCTTTTAAGGTGCTTCAGAGAGTTGGAGAGGTGGCTTATAGACTTGCCTTGCCACCCAGATTATTGAGTGTTCATCCGATGTTCCATGTGTCGATGCTCCGAAAGTATGTTGATGACCCGTCTCATGTATTAGACTTCAGCACGGTTCAGCTTGAGGGTTATATGTCTTATGAGGTGGAGCCAGTGGCTATTTTGGGTCGACAGGTCAGAAGGTTGAGATCTAAGGATATAGCTTCAGTGAAGGTGCAGTGGAGAGGACAGCCAGTGGTGGAGGCCACCTGGGAGATCGAGTGGGAGATGCAGAGCAGATATCCTCACTTATTTGAGACTCCGGGTATGTTTCTAGACCCGTTCGAGGACGAACGTTTGTTTAAGAGGGGGGAATATAACAACCCAGCCGGTCGTTTCGTAAGATTTGCCATGTTTCCTCTGTTTCAGCTTTATCTTGTGTTAATTAACCTAATTATGATGAATTGAGTCGGCCGGTTCGGGTTCGGAGTGGTCGTGGTGAGAATTGAGACACTTAGTCTCTTAAATTAGCTTAATAGTTAAAAACGTCAACTGGGAGTTGACTTAGTGGTAAACGACCTCGAAATGTAGATTTTATGGCTCGGATAGCTTCGTTAGGTGATTTGGAACTTAGGAGCATGTTTGGAATGTGGTTCGGATGCCCGGAGTAGAATTAGGCTTGAATTGGCAAAAATGTATTTTTGGCGATTTCCGGTAGGCAGTGGAAAATTATCTGTCGGGGTCGGAATGAAATTCCGGAAGTGTGAAAAGGTTCGTAGTGTCATTTTGGACGTGTGTGCAAATTTTCAGGTCGTTCGGACGTGTTTTGGTTGGTTTCGGCATCGTTGGTGATTTTCGAAAGTTTAAGGAATCTTAGGCTAGAATCAAGGGTTGAATTGGAGTTTCGATGTTATTTTGGGTGTTCCGAGGGTTCGACTAAGTCCGAGTGATCATTTATGACTTGTTTGTATTTTTGGCTGGGGTCCCGAGGGGCTCGGGTTGATTTCGGATAGTCATCAGAAGGATTAAAGTTGAAAAAATACAGCTAAAGAAACTGCTGGTGCCAGGTTTCTGGTGTGGCCGCACCTGTGGAAGTCTAGCCGCAGGTGCGACGCCACAGATGCGAAGAGGCTTGCGCAAGAGCAAAATTTGGTCAGGCTGGAGGAAGTCGCAGGTGCGAGACCTGGACCGCACCTGCGAAGCCGCAGGTGCGGGTCATTCACCGCAGGTGCGAGAAATGGGACTGAAGTGATTTTCCGCAGGTGCGCACTTGGGTCCGCAGGTGTGGATAAATGACCGCAGGTGCGGTTTCACTAGACATAAGGGTATAAATACCAGCCTTCGCGAATTTGAGCTATTTCACCAATATTTTCATCCGGGATTGAGCTTTGAGAGAGGGTTTTGAAGGGGGAATTCAAGAGAACTTCGTGGAGGTAAGATTTTTTAACCTAAAACTCATTTCTATGTGATTATTGGACTGATTTAGGGTGAAATCTATGGGAAAAGCAGTGTTTAAATTGGGGGTTCGGGCTTGGAAACTTGAGACTTTGATTGAGAAATTGAAAGGGCAATTGTGGTCCGACTTTTATGTTCTTGGTATGTATAGACTCGTGGGAGAATAAGGATCCCGATTTTGTGATTTTTATCGAACTCTGTGACGTGGGACCGGGGGTCGAGTTTTGCCAATTTCGAGATTTGTGCCTAATTTTGATATTTTTCGAATGGGTTTCGTCTTCCTAGCATATTTTGTTGTTGTTAATCTGATTTTGATAGACTCGGAGCATTTGGGAGCCGATTCGAGAGGCAAGAGCATTGCGGAGTAGTTTTCGGGTCGGTTTGAGGTAAGTAACGATTGTAAATCTAGACCTGAGGGTATGAAATCGCGATATTTCATATTGTTTTGATAAATAAGGTGACGCGCATGCTAGGTGACGGGCGTGTGGGCGTGCACCTATAGGGATTGTGACTTGGTCCGTCCAGTAGTTACTATTACGCCGCCTAATTGATTTGAGATTATATGATATCCCGCATTTTAGAGATTTATACTATGTTTTGGGCTGTACGCCATGTTTGGGGTCTTGTGTCGACCTGTTTAGACCCTCAGAGGTATTTTTCCACTATTCTCACACTATTTTTAATGGAAAATTTATGAACTCGGTCATGCTTTATACTTGTTGATGTTATCTATGTTATCACACTACTTTAGAATACTGAGAGGTACTTTGGGCTGAGTCTTATGAGTTAAGATGAGTTGCCCAAGTGGCTTGTGAGGATGACTGAGTAAGGCCGAAAGCCGAGTATGTGAGGATAGTTATGGATCGGGTTGCACGCCGCAGTAGATATTATATGGATCGGGTTGTATGCCGCAGTGATATATATATTGGGTCTGGCTGCACGCCGCAGCAATATAGAGCTTGGGATGTAGGAGCCCCTCCGGAGTCTGTACACCCCGAGTGAGCGCAATCGACTATTATTTGGATCGAGTTGCACGCTGCAGCGTATGTTATGTGGATCGGGCTGCACGCCGCAGCGGTTATGTGTATACATGGTACTTGTTGAGTGAGAGTGCTGAGTGTAAGTACTGACTTATGCTAGTGGAGTCACCAGTGACTGAGAGACCTTATTTATGAGTGATATTGTGCCCGAGAGGCTATTATTTGTGAGATCATTGTTTTTCACTCATTTTTCACTAAGTCTCCTTAATAATCGTTGAGTTAATGTTTTATGCAAGTCTAAATGGGAAAACTGGAGTTTGCAAAGTACTTGGTAAATGTAGATTTTTGATTTACTCTATTTGTTTTCATTGTCACATGTTTTTATGAAATTATCACTTTTAAATGCTCGTCACTGCACTCAAGTCTTTAGTTACGGTTGTTACTTACTGAGTTGGCGTACTCATGTTACTCTCTGTACCTTGTGTGCAGATCCAGGTACCCGGTCAGAGCGCTAGCTGACTTCTCTCTTACTTGGAGCCTGATCGAGGATAGAGGTAGCTTCTCGGCATTCACTGCTTTCCTTCCTTCCTTTCCTAGTTCATAATTTTCTCGTAATTTTTGGACTTGTATTAGTAAAGGCATGTTATCATACAGTGTATTTACTTATTTAGATGCTCATGATAGTTGACTCCGGGTGTTGGGGCTGTGTTTAGGCTGGATCCTTTCTGTTATTATTGTTGTTAAACATGTTCTTAAACGAAAATCTTAAATGAGATATTTTACCTTATGGTTTAAACGGAAAGCTTTATATGTTATTCTCGATAGTTTGGCTAGCCTAATTTCATAATAGGCGCCATCACGACCTGTATTGATTTGGGGTCGTGACATGTGAAGTATATCAAGAACATTCCTGGACAAGGGATACTACTCTTCAACACATGCAACGGTACAATTTCAGCATATTGTGATGCAGATTGAGCTGCATGCCCACATTCAAGGAAGTCAGTCTCAGGTTATCTAATCAAGGTTTGAGATTCCTTAATATCATGAAAATCAAAAAAGCAAACCACAGTTTCAAGAAGCTCAGCAGAAGCTGAGTATAGAAGCTCTGCATCTACTATGGCAGAACTTATCTTGCTTGTGGGATTTCTAGAAGAAGTGGGAGTTTATACCAAACCACCTATGGAGATATTCAGTGATAGCAAAGCTGCAATGCAAATTGCAGAAAACCCTGTTTACCACGAAAGGACAAAACGTATCGGGATTGATTATCATTTTATTAGAGATAAAATCATACAAGGCCTAGTCTCGTAATTTACTTTGGTTACTGCAATAATTTTACGAGAAGTTGCACAACAATAGAGTTCATGAAGTTTTATTTAAATTGGGTGGGCAGGTTAAATTAGCTTAAATAGGTGACTATATTTAAATTGGAAGAAAAAGAAATCCAATAGGCACCATGTAGGAAAACAAAAGTGGGACATGGCGATTTAACGGACGAGGGACAAATATGATACTAAAGTATAATGTAAGGATAAATATGTCAAAAAAGTATAACGAAGGGCAAATGTAACCCTTTTTGAAGAGTGCACGGACAAATATGATCCTAAAGTATAGCGAAGGACAAATGTTACCCCTTTTGAAGAGTACAGGGACAAATATGATCCTAAATTATAACGGTAAGGATAAATATCTCAACAAAGTATAACGAAGGATAAATAAGGCCTATTTATGATAGTAGAAGGACAAATTAGACCCATAACCGAAACAACATACATCTCTACTAAAGAACAGCTTGCAGATTTATTGACGAAGGGACTCAACAAAGTTCAGCATGAATATCTTTCTTCCAAGCTAGGCGTTCTTAATATATTTTCAGTACCTAGCTTGAGGGGAGTGTAGAGAAAGGTGTAACATAGTTAATTAAAAAAAGGGCATTATAGTAATTTTCTATAGTTGGTTAGTTAGTCCCTAACGGCTACCTCAAGTTGTTAGTGTCAGTTAATTAGAGGTGAAACTATTGCTATCTAGGTAAGCATCCATAATCAGTTCACACAGCCTACTCGTACTTTTAGGATAAAAGTTAATATTATTCAAAGACTTTCATTTTTGGGGATACAAATATAGTTGAGTTACTTTTTGTTTATAAAAATTAGTTTCATGACTTTGATTTTGGTGTATGCAAGTTGCCGTTTATTTAAAATTTTAAGATAAATAATAGAGCACCGAATATGTTTGAATAAACTTGTGTTACACTAATTTGGCATTTAACACAAAACAACAATATGTCCAATTAAATAATCTCATATCTCATGTCCTAAAATTCGACGATGGAAGTGGATCGACATTAATACTCTAAATTAGTCTTGCACATCTATATAGTAGTTCCCTAAACTTTTTCTTCTGTAATTAACTTAGGATTATTTTTCATGAAAATACATGGATAATCAACGGCAAATATAGAATAGAGAGGATCAAATGTGACTGCATAATCAAACGGAGATATATTCTATAGGGGAAATAACTGGACAAATAAACATGTGCATGTGGACATTAATTCTGGTTGGTTTCGAAGATATAGAAAATAGTCTTCCTTTTTTTTTTCTCTCTCTTTAGAGGAGACATAAATTACCATCTTTAGTTAGAAATTAATTAGTTGGGTAGCTTTCTAAATTCGAGTAAAATAATTCTTCATTTGTTTGACGGATAATAAAATGGAAAATAGTTCATGGCATGTCTCACTAAATTAAATGCTCTTGTGTGCGCTTGCAATTTTCCCACACTCTTTTTCCTTAAATATCCTTTCTGATTTAGATCATGTATTTAATTTAAGTAATAATACAAGACAAAAAATTTAATTATCGGTATCTAATTTAAGATCATCCAATTAATTACTTTGTTATATATAGTTTGTCGAAAAGGACAAGGACAAGTTTTTATAGACGACATACTACTTCATGAGTTTGCTCAATCAAATAGTTAAGTGGATCTACAAATTACACCAAAGTATTGTGCAGTTATGATTTTCAACTTTGAAGGGCCAAACTAATTAAACTAGGTAGCTGAAATGAAAAGCTACCTAATCCCAAAATTTGGATTTGACAACTGTAAATTTGTAATCTAGTTAGGAGTGCTTTTATCTTTGTTGGAACTAAACGCTAAAGGGATATATACATAAATGTAGGAAAATAAAAAGACGAAATGTGTAACAATTAATGTGAACTGCTCAGCTATTGGAATTGATAGTAAATTTACCTATATATCTATAGTATAAAATCACTAACCACTAGCTACTTTTATTCTAATTTTCTTCCCAAATTCATAGCCTGTTTCTTTACGAATTCATCGATTATTACCACCAATTATTTATATCCTAATAAGTGCAATAAGTCGTCGTTCTAGTTGGACAGAATTTATGACTCTTTATTTATGGATGCCGGATAATTAGTTGGACTTGGTACCAGAAATCCTAAGTTTGAATTAATCAGCCATGGCCACGCCCGACGCCGTGTGATGGTCACGTCCTGCTACGTCCGAAGTCGTGCCATGGCCATGCCTTGCCACGCGCGATGTCGTACCATGGCCATGTCCTGCCTCGTACCATGTCGGCCTGCCATGCCCTGCGTCGTGCCATGGCCCCACACTGCCACGTCCGACATTGTGCCATGGCCGCGTCCAACATTGGGCCATAGTCGCGTCCGACGTCGGGTCATGGCCACGCCCGACGTTGTGCCATGGCCACGCCCGAAGTCATGCCATGGCCACGTGCTGCCTCGTGCCATGTCATCTTGCCACGTATGACATCGTGCCATGGCCGCGTCCGACGTCAGAACATAGCCACGCCGTGCCATAGCCAGGTCCTGCAACATCTGACGTCGTGCCATGGCCACGTCATGCAATCCGACGTCGTGTCATGGCCACGTCCTGCCTCGTGCCATGCCGTCCTGCCACATCTGACATTGTGCCAAGGCTGCGTCCGACGTTGGGCCATGGCCACGCCCGATGGCGTGCCATGGATGTGCCCTGCGTCGTGCTATGGACATGCCCTGCGACGCCCGATGTCTTGCCATGGCCACGCCCTACTATCCCAGACATCGTGCAACGGCCATGCCCTCCCTCGTGCCATGGCCATGCCCTGCCTCGTGACATGGAGTTGTGTGCCATACCCGACCACGGGCCATTGACTTAGGCATGCCATGCCTTGACACGCCCGACTTCATACCACGGACATAGGCAAGCCATTGCTGACCTCGGCCCATAGTGGCAAACCACGACCGACCTCGGGTCATTTCCATAGGCCTTGGCCTCACATGCGACACCCTGAAAACCTCTATTTTCGACATTGTACTGGCACATAACTCTTGGCTTGTGCCTTGGCATCGCACGCGACACCCTGAAAAACCTCTATAAGTCGCCATGGGTTTAGCATCATAGGCAAGCATTTCCTACAACACGACTAAGTGACAAGTCACATTGGCCACTTAATACACAAATAGTATATGTTCCATGGTCTTGAGGATTTGTTCAATTTTCCAACACTTAGCATATAATATAGCATCAAGGAAGGAGTAAACCTCTTTTCGGAAAAGTTAGAAATTGATTAGATTGGAGGGGGAAGGACGAATCGGAGCGACAAAGGGCTGAATCTCAGTGGCTCGTGGCAGCAAGGCCACTATGCCACTTAAAATACCTCATCGCGTATTTAAGTTGTATGCAAAGGATTCTACCCGCCGCTCGATGGAAATTGTACTTCAAGGCGGCCACCGCGGCTTTTCCGCCGCAATGACTTAGCCAACGACACGTGCCCTTAGGGGCCGAAGGCCACTACTGCGGGTCGGCAAGCAGAAAGCGGGCGTATGCGTCACTTCTAGCCCAGATTCTAACTTAGAGGTGTTCAGTCATAATCCAGTGCACGCTACTTTCGCGCCACTGGCTTTTCAACCAAACGCGATAACCAATTGTTCGAATCAACGGTTTTTCTCGTGCTAGGTTGAATTACTATTACGACACTCTCATCAGTAGGTTTAAAACTAACTTGTCTCACGACGGTCTAAACCCAACTCACGTTCCCTATTGGTGGGTGAACAATCCAACACTTGGTGAATTCTACTTCACAGTTATAGGAAGAGCCGACATTCAAGGATCAAAAAGCAACTTCGCTATGAACACTTGGAGTTATCCTTGTGGTAACTTTTCTGACACCTCTAGCTTCGAGTTCTGAAGGTCTAGAGGATCATTAGGCCACGCTTTCACGGTTCGTATTCGTACTGGAAATCATAATCAAACAAGCTTTTACCTTTCTGTTCCACACGAGATTTCTGTTCTCGTTGAGCTCATCATAGGAGACTTGCATTATTTTAACATATGTGCCGCCCCAGCCAAACTCCCCACTGACAATGTCTTCTGTCCAGATCGCCATCCAAGCAAGACTTGGGTCCAAAAAGAGAGGCAGTGCCCCGTTTCCGATTTACGGAATAAGTAAAATAACGTTAAAAGTAGTGGTATTTCACTTTCGCCTTCCGGCTCCCACTTATACTAGACCTCTCAAGTCATTTCATAAAGTCGGACTTGAGACAAGCTCAACAAGGTCTTCTTTCTCCGTTGATTCTGCCAAGCTCGTTCTCTTGTCCGTGGTTTCGCTGGATAGTGGACAGGAACATTAGGAATCTCGTTAATCCATTCATGCGCGTCACTAATTAGATGACGAGGCATTTGGCTACATCGCTTGGTTGAATTTCTTCTCTTTGACATTCAGAGCACTAGGCAGATATCACATTGCGTAAACATCCGCAGGGACCATCGCAATGCTTTGTTTTAATTAAACAGTCGGATTCCCCTTATCCATACCAGTTTTGAGTTGGTTGTTCGACACTCGAGGAAGGCCCCAGAAGGAACCGTTCCCTATCCGTCTCCCGGCCGGCACGCGGCGACCCGCTCTCGCCGTGGGAGCAGCTCGAGCAATCCACCGATAGCGGACAGGTTCGGGACTGGGACCCCCGTGCCCAGCCATCAGAGCCAATCATTTTTCCCGAAGTTACAGATCCATTTTGCCGACTTCCCTTGCCTACATTGCTACATCGACCAGAGGTTGTTCACCTTGGAGACATGATGCGGTTATGAGTAGGATCGGGCGTGGACGATACTCGGTCCTCCAGATATTAAAGGGATGCCGGGGGCGCACCGGTCTTGGGCTTGGCCCGAGCCGGTTATTATATTAATATTTTTATTTTTATTTCTATAACAAAAAATCAATACTATTTGAATTTTAAATCAAATAAACAGACACATTTGTTAATGAAATAAAGTGACATTTTGGATAGGGCCTCACTTTTGCTCTATAAATAAATATGAGATTCCCTATAAAAATATCAAGAAAATCTACAAGTATCAAATAGTGACTTTTTGTATCGTGAAGAAGATTGTCTGTATTTTTTCTAATATATATATACGAGCAATAACTTCTTTACCGAAAGTTGTTCTCACGCGTCAAGCCTTCTCAATCTCGCTTTTCTCTAACAAGTTCATTGTCAAAAAGAATAAAAAAAAGTAAAACTTACATGCAAGGACTTCTTTTTAAGCCTAGATTCCTTTTTTTTGAACAATTAGTGTCTGAGCCAGCTTATGACTTCAACTAGTTCCATGGAAAAAGTTGTTATATCCTGCCAAAGCTTGGACAAATGATAAAATATCACCTAGTATTTTAGTCTCGCAACACATTTCATTGACAAATAGGTCATTTTCTTTCGTGCATTAAACGTAGATCTTAATTAGTAAGCCAAAAGCTGGAGTTAGCCAATTGATGATTCTCTCTTCAAGAGGAATATTGAAAATACAAAAGAAAGAGTAGTATTGTATTTATTTTTCTTCTCTTTGGCCATCTGGGTTGCATAAAACTATGTCGCAAATGGTTAAAGAGTATATACTTTAATAAAAAAATGAAACACTACTGACAGTACATTACATATTTAAAAAAAGGAGACTAAAAAGCAGAAGAGAACCAAATAATTAAAGTAGATGAAATGAGTAAATGAATATGAAAAAGCATAAGAGAATGGGGACATTTTGACCCTACTGTATTAAGATCACGTCCCCGAGATATTCCCCTCTTCTCCTTTTTCCTAAGCCATTTGCACGCCACTGCTTCGCATCTCTAAACTAAACTTTTGAATACAATGCTGCTATTTCAAGTACTGTACAACTATATACCTTTTGAAAAAAAATTTCTTGTGCTTTTAGCTATTATACGTGCTCAAATTTTACAGCTAATTTGAATTCGTATAGGATAAGTCTCATAAGGAATGAAACATCATTTATCAAAAGATTCTTCATTTATAAAATGTGATTATATCTTTGTTAAAAATGAAGAAATTCTAATTAACCTAGCTAGCTCTTTGTGACGTATAAGTCATGGAGTCGACACGTGAAAGTATCTATCATTCACTAACGTAGGTAAACTGCTTATATTACACCCCATAAAGTGGGATTCTTCTCCGAACCTTACGTAAAGACGAGATATTTTGTTCCCTGGACTACCTTTTATAATTAAGTTGCCTCTGTGGTTGTTTCTATTGTACAGAGAAACGGGCACATTTTGAATCCTCTATTTCTTAATTAAAGTTTTCTTATGTCATTAATTAATGCAATTTCATTTACATGTTCTTCTATCACATGATGGACATGTAACTTTCGTTTCATCTCAAATAACGTCAACGTTACTAAAAGGAAAAGTAACTTATGCGTGGTGCAAATTTCAAGAGCTACTCTTTCTCTTCATTCTTAAATTGTAGTAGTAAATTAATCTCATAAAATCTTTCGGCGGAGACCAAAAGAGAACGCAAGCTAATTGTCCCCTTGGTTTCCCTAATTTAAACTATAACCCTTAAGATTTTGAAAATTATGGGAAAACTGTTCTAAAATTCTTTATTCCTTTCTCTTTTTTCCTGCAGAATTATTATCCCCGTTTCCTCATAAATCCTAGCTGCAGCACTGCCTCCCTGAAAGTAGCTTACATACCTCTTATTTTTCTTTCTAAATATATACTACTTTTTATACGCCCTAAGAGATAATTGAGAAAATAACTCTTTTTAACCAGAGGCGAAAGCAGAATTTAAAGTTTATGAGTTCGAGATTTTAATTTTTTTAAGTTACTGAAAATTTGTACATATTTAATAGATTTCTTAAAATAAATACGAAATTTGAACCAAAGCTACCGAACCAGTAACGAAGACAAATTTGTCTATCAAAATTTAAGAAAGTAATACCCGAATAAAGCACAGGAATGTAATATATATTATATATACATAAAAATATATATTATCTATCTAAACAGTATAATTTTTCGGCAAAAAAAGTATCACTTGGAACACTAGGCCAAACCCGCAACGGATGAACTAGCGCCAAAACTATGTATATTCAATTTGAACCGTCCAACACATGAATATGGAGATCAAGATTAAACTATAAGTGTGAAATGCGGAGAGCATTTCTTATTTTCCAAGGACGGAAAGTAAAACGAGTTGTAGGCACATTGTCAAAGACATTTTTGACATTAACTTAGTCAAAAGATAACTGCATGAAATTTCTATCACGTACTGACAAAAGAATTAATTGACAATTTGACGATTTCTTTATACCATCAATGTAACTTTAAGTTATGAATTAATATTACTGTAAAATTATTTTAACTGATCTAATTGGATAATATTTTTTACTGTATCAATACATAAAACTTAACTCATACACCAATAAGAATAGTGTGACATAAGATGTATTTATAATGCATGTATTAGTAATGCAAGCATTAGTTAGGCATATATTATGTCTTATTTACTGTTTGGTGTGGTGTATTAAAATTATAAGGCATTGAATAATTTTAAGAAAAATTTTTGTTTACAAAAATACCCTCCATATTCTCTAGCTTTAAGAGACTTCAAGGACAATTTTGTCTTTAACCATACTAATGCATATATTAATAGCCTTGGTATTACTAATGCCATGATTTTCTATGCATTACTTATACATAGGATAATACCAAGTATAATATATAACTAATGCAAATATTAATTATATATAAATTAAAAAAATATATCAAATAAAGTATTAGTAATATATAGAATTAATGCTTGCATTACTTTTTCTACTACCTCCTACCAAACCACACCAAATTGTTACAAAGAACATAGTTGAAGGACGTATTCAGCAATTCGATATTCTCCCTCTTTTTTACACATTTCACAAGTTTCCATTCAATTCGGCATTCTCAAAAAAAAGCTGTAAAAAATAAAAAAAAAAAGAGAGAGAGAAAGATCCGTCCTTTTACCACCGCTTTTTATGTCTTTACGACCACCTCAAACTTTCACCCACTCACTCTTCCTTCTTCCCTCAGTTATGGCCTCTGCCTCCTCTCTTTTCCCACTACCCTATTCTCCCTTTCTCTCCTCGCCAATATTTCTTCATTTTCAGATCCCACATTTTGTTATTCCTCTTATTTACTTATTATGGGTTATTTTTCATGCAATGCAGAATCTGCAATTTCCACCTGTGATTCTTACAACTGGCCCAACTTAACTAAAAAGAATCACACCCATAAAAAACCATTCAAAATCAGAGAATTTTCTTACTCTGATCTTCACTCAGCTACCAATGCATTCTCTCAAGACAATCTTCTCGGCAAAGGCAGCCATGGATATGTCTACAAAGCTCATCTTCATCAAAATAAACTCAATACCGTTGCCGTTAAAAAAAACAAATTTTCTCCACCGCGTAACAGTTCTGTTAACTCCCCAGCTGAAAATGAGATCGAAATTCTTTCCCGCGTTCACCACCCTAGGCTCGTTAACTTATTGGGCTACGCAGTGGACGACAACCACAATAAATTAATCGTCGTTGAGTTTATGCCTAATGGGTCTTTATATGAATTACTTCATTCTTCTTCTAAACCTCCTAATTGGGCCCGAAGAGTCCGTTTTGCTCTGCAAATTGCAAAGGGAGTTCATTTTTTGCATTGTTCGAACCCGCCGGTGATTCACAGAGATATAAAATCGTCGAATATTTTAATCGATGGGAATTTCAGTGCTCGTCTTGGTGATTTTGGTTTGTCTTTAAGAGGACACGTAGAAGACGTTATAGTAAAAAGTACGCCGCCGGCGGGTACGTTAGGATATTTGGATCCTGCTTATCTTGCACCGGGCGATCTCAGTACTAAGTCCGATGTTTTTAGCTTTGGGATTTTGCTGCTGGAGATTATTAGTGGCCGGAATGCAATTGATGTTAATTATAGTCCGCCGTCGGTGGTGGATTGGGCGGTACCGCTGATTAAATCCGGCGAGTATGCAGAGATTTGTGATCCGAGAATCGGTTCGCCGGAGGACGATGGTGTTTTGCGGCAGCTGGCGGTGGTGGCGGCGCGTTGCGTAAGAAAAACGGCCGCAAAACGGCCGGCGATGGCGGAGGTGGTGGAGTGGTTGAAAATGGTGTATAAACGAATGAGCTCGCCGATATGGAATAATATCGGGCGGCGGGTGGGGCGCGTAAGAGAGTCAACGCGCGTGGTTAAATACGAGCCCCTGGATGATAGTATGGAAATTGTCAAGATCTCGAGAGTCGGAAGTAGAAGAAACAGGAAAGTATCCAATGTGACGAGCGTAGAATTAAAAAGTGTTGTGATTGGCGGAAATAGTAGGAGGCAAGAAATCCAACCAGTTATTAGGTCAAAATCTATTGGTTCTCTAGATGAGATTGAATCAGAACCGTTAGATTTGGCTAACAATAATCAGACGGTAAGGAGGAAAGGAGGATTGGCTGTGAAGATGCCTACAGTAAGGTTAAGTAAGTCAAGATCAATGGGCATGATACAAAGTAGTGCAAGATTAATGAACAAGAACAATAGTAGTAATGGGGTTGTGGTAAAGTTTGTAAAGAAACCAAATGGAAAAGAATTAGAGGAGTCTAAATTGCTAGTTAATGTAGGAAAAGAATCCCATCTCAAAGGGGAGGGTAATTGATTTGCATTATAACATTTTTGCTTGTTGTTTTATTCATTTCCTTCTATTTTTAGTTTGTACTTCTTTTGTTAAAATGAATCGAATCCGCACATGAGAGCATGTTTTTATATCTAATGTAACTAAGTATAAAATTTATCCAAAAACTTGCGTTACAAATATCACTGAACTTTTAGATAGGATTGGAACTCGCTACAGTTCTCCCAAACTATTTAATGTAGACAAAGTCCAAAAGAAGCAAAAAAATGCAGGTCACTTTCTCTGAAAAGTTGCAATACCATGTACTAATGAGTCATGCCTCTACTATTCCCATTGTGTTAGCTGATTCCATGATATATAAAACTTTCTAAGTTAATACCCTAAAATCATCCAAAACTATCAAGTTTTTATCAGTTTTCTACTTAATATATTCGGTGTTCCCAAAACTCCCATGAACTATATTGTCCTTCATATTAAAACCTTCTCATTGCATTTTTAAAGGTGCGTCTAGTAGACGTTCCTAATTATCTAAAAAACGTGGCAGGTTGCACTACACGTGGCTATTTAACTCAGGCTAAAACCCGCCTAAACTATTACTTTTTTGTTAGTTACCTACTTAAACTATCCGGTGTCCCCAAAACCCCCCTGAACTATATCCCCTATATATTAAAACAACATGTTGGACTTTTAAAGGTACGTCTGTCTGGTATCCCCAATACCCCTCTGAACTATTACTCTCGATTGATTGATTAATTCTAAGAGTTTTGGCCAAAATAATATCTAACGTAATGTGTTAATTTTAGGTTTAATTGTGACTGTGCTTTATTCTAGACTCCAATTGATAAGTCCTTATTTATATTCACTTTGTAGCACAATAGAAACATAAATAAAGGCATATAGTGTTGTATTTCTTAAAAGTCATCTTGTATTACAACAAAAGATTACACAAAATAAAATTTCGCAAATAAAAAAGCAATTGTCCAGCAATTATATTCTCTAATTCTAGATTACATAAAGAAGGAGATTCAACTTTATTCTTTACAAGGTGTTGAGTTTGATAAGAAGATTTAAATTGGTATTTTTTAAACAATATGTGTAAGACATGAAAGAAGACTAACAAGAAAGAGAATAAATAATTTCAGAGGAAACAAGAGAGGGCGAATTTTTTTGAGAGGAAACCCATACGGAGAACTGAAGAAAAAAGGTTAAAATATGAAGAAGAAGGTGAAAAACAAAGAAGAAAAGTGAAAAAATAAGGAAGAATAGTGAAAAATGAGGAAGAAAGATGGATATAAGTGAAATAAGGAGAATATTTATTTAAAAAAAATTGAAAGAGGATTAGGTTAGTTAGCCATTATTTTCTGTTAGGTGGACCATTTTAATGGCTTTTTTCAGCTACCACGCGCTCCCAAGCGAGTATCTACACATCATATGCCAGGTCAGCGACGAGTGGGTTTTAATACGAGCGGCAATATAGTTCAGGGAGTTTTGGGGACACCGAATAGTTTAAGTAGGAAATTGACAAAAATATGATAGTTGAAGAGGGTTTAAGGGTATTAACTCAAAATTTTCATTTAAAGTATTTGGCTTTTCTTATTTTCGGCCAACATTAGAACTCATCTCTTAAACATTCTTTTATTCATTAGAAGAATTGTTAAATAGAAATATAAACAATGGCTAAGATCACATATATACTTTTGGAGTTTTGCTTCTCCTTTTCTGTCCTTTTAGTAAGTGACGATTGACATACAGTTGAACATGATATTATGTATCAAAATGGTCACCATCTATGCCATGTTCGTAAGGAAATCGAAAATTGAAGATAACAATATTAGAAGATCAAAAACAATAAACGTAAAACTGAACATGGAGGAATGCTAGAAATGTTTAATGATGGAGACGTAACTATTGATAAATGCTTCAACGGCAACCCCTTCAAGAGTGACGGAAATTAAGTGCATTTATGTATAGCGGCACTAGCCCCTCCCATGATTTTTTTTCATTTATCATAACGGTCGTGCATCTTCTTGTAAGAATGTGCAGTGTCTTGCGTTACTCATACGATCGAGTCATAGGTGAAATGACCACCAAAGGATGTGGTGCAGTGGATGAAATTGTACTTTTCTTAACCAGAGGTTTCGGATTCGAGTCCTGGGTATGAATTTTTTTTTGGTAGGGAGCGCTTCCTTCCGATTGGAGCCCTACGCGGCGCGAATCCGGATATAGTCGAGCTTCAATGCGGGTACCAAACACCGGGTGGAAAACCCAAAAAAAAAAAGTCATAGGTGAAATAAGAATTTAAAGATTATGCTTTTTTATAACGTCCTCAAATTCATATATATTTAGTAACTTTTTAAATATACATACAAAAATTATCGGATTCACGTGAACCCTCTAATCAATTATCTACTTCCGCCCTAATACAACCACAAAACTGTATAAACGATTCAATGCCCTACACGAATGTTAAGTGTTATCCTAATTTTCTTAACATATTTAGTTTTCCTATTTCTTGAAGAAAAGGACAATATATATATCATAATTGGGTTTTTTTCTTTCTGTAGAAGAAAATTATAATTCTTCCATGTTTGGCTAGTCTTTTTTTTTGTAGGAAAATGTTTGGACTTCTATGAATTGAGGATCCTTCCTTTTCATTAACTAGCATCTACAATGTAGCCATATGGGGTTTGAGAGTCGTGTTTAGGCGAGAACTTTACGTGACAAGTGTTAGTGTGTCACTTGTGTTTGCCTCTTCGTGAAGTTGTTCTCTCAATATTTTTGTACTCTCTTTTATATAGTGGATTGCGCATCTTCACCGTGAACATAAGTCAATTGACCGAACCACGTTAAACGTTTGTGTCTCTTTTGCTAGATTTCTCTTTTGTTATTGAATTTATTGCGTTATTAGCTTCCGCATGACACCTGACTTTTACCTATCCTAACAAAGAATTCGCAGGCATATATAGATTTGACAGCAGTGAGCGCTCACTAGTTCGACTCAAATTATATAGTATCTACTTATTATATGAAGACATATAGTATCTACTTAAAAGTTTTTAATGTATAAATTTATACTATTTGATTTGCATCAATTATTTAAAAAATTATAATGCAATTATACGTTATACAATACAGTAAAAACCTAGATGAGCATAACATATGATGACAGTCAATAGCTAATAGGCAATAGCTATGCCAAGGTTCGTAGAGCACCAGGCATTATTAAATAAAATAGTTTTTTTTTTAATTCCTTCCCTCCTTTGATCTCCTTTTTTATTGCTCTTTTAGTGACTCAAGCTCACAAACTTAGGGTTACAAATGGGGGTGCTAACCATCCGCACAACCCCTCTTGTCAAATTATATAGAGTTGTTTTCTACATACTAATAATCTAAATATATTAAACTAAAGTATTTTTTTTAAAAAAGATAATTTTACGTAACAATCAAATAACGATAACCAATAATAATAGTTAGATAATATATTACAAGCGCGAAGTCTTTTTGCTCTAGACTCTGCCCAATTTGTCAGTTTTTTTCTATATTGACCTCGTAGTATGGTTGTGCATAATTTGGCAATATTCAAATTATCATGCCGAAATAGAAAATTTTGACATTTGGTATTCGATATTCTGGTATTTAGTATAGTATATGATTTAAGTTTTTTTAAAATTTTGGTATCATATATGGTTTTCGGTATTTAAAAGGAAATACCGTAATATTGATACCGTACAGAAATATATTGAAAATGAGTAACAATTAAATTTATACACGGTTAAAAGGATACTTGATTTACTTCAATACGATTGATCTAAGGACAACATGCAATTAAATTGAAGAAAGAATGAAACAAACCAATCATAATGTGATGATAAAGCCTGATTCTTAAGTTGAATACTGAAATTCGGCCTCGATCGGACCCTTGATATAAGCTCGGTTGCGTTTATAGAAGAGAATAACTGAAGAACACCTTGAATAATAGCTAGAGGACAAAAATAAACTTTCATTGCTTTGATATGTGTGTCAATAGTGTGTTAAAATAAAAAAAGTTCCCTTTATATAGTAGGAGAATTTTAGTCTTAATATAAGTCTAAATAAGACAAAAATCTTTTTTCCTAGTAAATGTCGATCTGCAGATGATATCAGAGGGGATTCGCGCCGTAATATCCGGTTGAGGGCGAATATTACGGCTCATTACTTCTCATGTCCAACCATTCCTCCTTTTCCCGTGGTCTCGAAACTTTACTTGGTCCGGATCCGTTATTTTGCTATTTTTGATATCAGATACATCATTCACTCCTCCCGAGTTCCGATACGAGGGATCCTTCGACATTGCTTGTAATTGCGTCGAACAGTGCTTCCCTCTTGTTTCCTTATTGGGGAATCAGGAAAAATATTTCCCCCGATTTTACTCGTACACAGATAGTCCCCTCGCTTTTTCAGAGAGCAGGTTAATCGAAGCAACCGGAAGCGACTAATTGACCCCGTCTCCTTCTTCCGTATGCTATAACTAAGTCGACGAGTCAGTGAAATATCCCATCAGTCGCATCGTTCTGAGTTCGAACACGTGTCAGCCGACGGTTGACCGTCCTCGAATGCGAAACATCACGCATTGATTACCCCCTCTTTATAAAAGCTTCAGTCCCTTTTTCATTTTTTTACTTTCCGATTCCACGACTCCTTAATTTACCCCCGAACTTTTCACTTGTTCTTAACCCTTTCAAATCTTCATACATTGTTCCATATATCTTTATATCGTCATCTTTGCATCTTCAAATCTTCATATTTCATCTTTAAAAATCTTCAAGTTTGGCCTTCAAACCTTCATCCTCATCTTTAAATCTTCATCCTCACTTTCAAATCTTCATATTTCCCAGAATTCGATGGCGAAGACTTCAAAATCTATGGCCCAACAGACCGTCCCTTCAACTTTTAACCTGGCCACAAATGCTGAGGTGCCCATACCTGAAGTGGTTCCGGAACCTCCCCTGAAGAACTTCATCCCCGTAGGCTGCTTTATTGAAAATGCCTTCAAGGTTGAAAAAGCTTCCAGTCGATCGAGGCGAGGAGGTATTGAGGTACATATGCTCCATCACCAAGGACGCGCTCCTTATGGTTTGGGAGGACGGTAAATGGGAGGACAAAGAAGTTGTCATCCCCGGTCTTGATAAGGACATCACCACACATGTAGAGAGATATCTAAGTGTTTATACGTACCCCTTCACACTTTCCCCCGTGGACGTCTATATAGTCCCCGAATTCTCTAGCATCGGCGAAGATAGGGATCGAGGCTGACAAGGAAGATTCCTTCGGGTGAAAACCAAGGATCTTATTCCCTCCGAGTTCTTACCGTTCCCTGAAAAGTGTAACCTAGCTCGTAAGTCCTTCTCCCTTTTTGAGTACCTAGAATTTCTTTTGGATATTTTGTTCTTCTTCTTCATTGCTTGGTTCTACAGTTGTGCAGCAGTTGCTCAAGTCCCCAATGCAGTTCCCCGCTTCAAAGAGTGGGTCAGGGGATCTGCACGTAGATGTTGTATTTTGAGCGCGAATGGCACAAACTCTCGAAGGGTAAGTGGGAGGCCCATTCCTAAGGTGAGTGCTCTTCCCGACCAAACTTACTTACATTTTCAACTGTTTTTCTCTAAATCCCCCTCTTTCATTCATAGGTTTGCCCAAGACCACTGAGCTCCGGGCATTGGACGAGGACAAGGCTTTGTCCTTACACAATAAACCCTCTGCTTCGGGACAACCTCAAGAAGAAGATAAGAAAGAGACTTTTCGGATTCCCTGGACTCCGAAGCCAAGAAGAAGAAGGTAGCGGTCCGGTCCCGGAAGATCAATAAGAAGAGTACTCAGTCCAGGGTACCATACCGCGGTTTCCTCTACTGGCTCAGGGATTTACCTGAAGATGAAGACCTAGAGTTTGTCGCCCATGGGCTGGCCGTTGATGAGGAAGAGTGGGCGGCAACCGGGGGGAATGATTGAGAGGCCGACCCCTCTTTAGCTCGGGTGCCATAAGGAAAACCAATGTCTACGGTCTCCCGAGAATCTACCCCTTCTCCGAGGGAAATCGTTGGTATCATTGACATCACGGAATTACCGTCCAATACAAAGTCCGTATTCGATGAGTCTAAGGCCGTTATGGAGAAACCAACAAGACGGGCCGCAGACAAGGCCCTCAACCTTTTATTTGATGATGTAAACACCGGAGCGCCGGAGGATTACTCCGGGTTTGGTCACTTGGATATCCCAAAAAAGGACGTATTATCGGAAGCAGGAGGACCGAGCTCGAGCTCGAGCTTGAAGCTGGTGAAGCAATTTCCTACTCCGAGCGTGAATCCCGACCGCAAAAGTGTAGTCGTGTTTTAGATCCTGGCAGATACCCGAGTATTGTCCAAACAGGTTAGTGTGGCCAGTTTTCTTCGATGCTTGGTGACTGAAGAGGATCATGCAAAAAGGAACGAGGTGAGCACACCGAGCCTCTTCAACGAGGAACAACACGCACTAAACCGGTAAGTTTCCCTTTCCTCATATCCTTCATGTAGCTCATTTAACTTCAACGTATCTTTATGATTTCATTAACTTGTTTTTCAGGCTTCGGTGGTTCATTATGAAAGCTTCCATCGGCATCATATGGAAGTCAGCCAGCTCAAATTCTAGATGAAGGAGAAAATCCAGCAAAAGGACATGTACACGGCTCTCAGTGAGCAAAAAGACGAGGCCCTCGAGGACCTCCTCATTCTCCAAGCTGAGTTGGAGAAAGCTCAAAAGGAAGCTTCGTCTGTGAAATGAGAGCATTCTGTACCGGTCGAGAAGGTAAGGATATTAGGTTTAAAATGAAATGTTAAGCGTAATAGCTAATGACTCAACCTCGTAGGTCCAAGAGAAGATAGACCTGATTGACCAACCCCGGTCCTAGATGGACGAGCTCAAAGCTTTGGCCGATACATTGAGGAGCAGGAGAGACCTTGTGGCCTCGGAAAAGGAGGCTACTAAGAGGAGTTGGCATCAATCAAGGACCAGATCTAGGTGGCGAAGGATAAGGCTGACAAGTGGTCTCAGCTAAATGACGAGCTCCGAGCACAATTGGGTTCGGCCATTTCGAAACGTAGTGGCCTCGGTCAAGAGTATACCCCCTTGAAGTCCAAGTTAGAGGCAAACTCGATTGATTCCTCCAAGGTCGAGGAAATGCTGGCCCAATACAAAATCAACGTGGAAATAGTCAAGGCCCGCTTAATAACAAAGGTCGAGTATGTAAAGTATCTATCCCATAGGGAGACCCTCGAGGAGATTCACGCCCAGAGGTTTGATTTGTCGGCCGAGATTGAAGAGGCCAAGAGGCTTAAGGCCGAGGAAAAAGAGCTATATGAGCCCGAGGTTCCGGTGCTGAGTCGGGCTCTGGTGAAGATTAGGCGGAGATGCCTTAGCTTATTTTTTGTTTTATTTTGTACATTTCTTTTTTATTTATTTTGAGGCTATTTTATCACGCCTTTATAAATATTTTTGGAATATATTAAAAATTTCCCTTCTGTTATAATGTGTCTTTTAATTTTCAGTATCTGTTTGTAAACTTTTTATTTGAGGATTGTCATTAGTGCCTTAGCACAAAATTGGACATAGTCTAGAGTACTCGTTACCCCGAAGCCTGAATAAGGCCCGGTTTAGATAATAACTCTAAGTTTCTTAGGGTTTGAAATAATCAATAACAAACGAAGACCTTCAAGATACTTGAGTGTTTTAGTCGTACACGGCGGATTTTTACCGAGGGAACCTTTTAATATGCTTTTAATCATATGTAAGGACCTTACTTTCTGAGTACGAACTTGGACATCTCCGAGTCGTTTTAAGTTAGCTACTACCTTTCATGAACGGGCCCTTCCTAATAGGCTAGGTGCCTTTAGGATTCGATAACCCGAGTTATCCAATCTTTTTATTGGACAACAGTCCCCGACTCGGGGAGGCCCGTAGGCTCTTGGATTTAGTATCCGTTATTTATTTTAAGTGACTCAATGAATATATCGATGGTGTAAATACGACATGATAAAATATAGAGGGCAAATTTCTTTCATTACTTTGCATGTATAGTACATAATCGGAGACGCATAAGCTTTCTGCCTTGGCAAGAATGAGCTACACGGGTACAACTCGTTTGATCGTTTTACCCTTACAACAAATTCTAATAATCGAGCCTTGGATTTTTTATGTCATATAATAACTCTTTCTAAGGATCCTAACTTAGTGGGTAATATGGTAATTGCCCCCGATATTTGAGACTGAACTTGTGAGGGCTCGAATATTGTTGGTCCAATACGGGTGATCAGCAACTTCGGCTTTAGGCCGGCCCTCGAAACTAAGGTAGCATATTTTACTGTTGCCTCGTTAAAAACCTTGTCATAAAACCCACTTCGTGAAAAAACCGGTCTTATGGAAAAAGAATACAACACATGCTTTCAGACCTAATTATCAAATTTTCCCTCGGTCGAGCACCTGCCTAAGTTAGCCCGATGTATAAAAATTTTCAAAGGGAGTTGTGTTCGTACCTTATCAATAGTACCTCTTTAAGTGGGCCATGTTCCAAGTGTTTGGTAGATGCACATTGTTCCCTGACTTGAGCTTATATGAACCTTACCCGGTTATTCCGGCAACTCTATACGGACCTTCCCAGTTCGAGCCTAATTTCCCGTCGTTTGGGTTCTTGGTATGTAGTGTAACTTCCCTTAATACCAAGTCCCCGACTTGGAAATGTCGAAGGTTAGCCCTTTGGTTGTAGTACCTCCCCATCTGTTGCTTTTAGGCGGCTAACTGGACCAAGGCAGACTCTCGCCTCTTGTCTAACAAGTCTAACTTCTGGTCATGTCTTTGCCTTTTGATGTCTCAATCGCATATTTGAACCTTGGGCATGGTTACCCCACCTCGACCGGGATTATATCCTCCACGCCGTAGAGTAAAGAGAACTGTATACGAATCTTCCCTGACTCGAGATTATATGAACCTTTCCCGGTTATTTCGACAACTGTATACGAATCTTCTCAATTCGGGCCTAATTTTTGGTTGTTTGGGTTCTTGGAATGTAGTGTAACTTTCCTTAATACCAAGTCCCGACTTATAAATGTCGAAAGTTAGCCCTTCGGTTGTAGTACCTCCCCATCTATTGCTTTTAAGCGAGTAACTGGACCAAGGCGGCCTCTCACCTCTCGTCCAACAAGTCCAAACTTGTGGTCATGTCCTTGCCTTTTGATGTCTCAGTGGCATGTTGGAACCTCAGGCCTGGTTCCCCCACCTAGACCGGGATTATAGCCTCCACGTCTTAGACTAAATAGAACAGGGACGCACCGTTCCCTAACTCGAGCTTATATGAACCTTTCCTAGTTATTTCGGCAACTTTATACGGACCTTCCCAGTTCGGGCTTAATTTCCCATCGTTTGGATTCTTGGTATGCAGTGTAAATTTCCTTAATACCAAGTCCCCGACTTGGAAATGTCAAAGGTTAGCCCTTCGGTTGTATTACCTCCCCATCCGTTGCTTTTAGACGGCTAACTGAACCAAGGAGGCCTCTCGCCTCTCATCCAACAAGTCCAAACTTGTGGTCATATCCTTTCTGTTTGATGTCTTAGTGACATATTGGAACCTTAGGCCTGGTTCTCCCACCTCAACCGGGATTATACCATGCCGTAGACTAAAGAGAACGAGGTCGCACCGGTATTTGACTTCGAAGTCGTTCGTTATGCCCATGTGATTTCAGGTTGCCGACGAACTTCTTTCCTTCGCCGCAAATGATCTCAGTTTGTATCCCAAATCGACATATTATATGATCTTCGATGAAGTCTATGACCTCTTTCTCTAGAAACTTCTCGAGCGCCTGAGCTTTGATCCACTTGGAGAAATAATCGGTTATGAGAAGTATGATTGGGCTTTATCGGGCGCCCATGGCATGGGACCGATGATGTCCATCCCCCATTTCATAAACGGCCACAGCGATAGGACCTGGTGAAGCATTTCGCCCGATTGATAAATCATAGATGCGTGTCTTTGGCACTCATTGCATTTTCATACAAAGTCTTTCACATCCTTCTCCATTTCGTTCCAGTAGTAACCGGCTCTGATCAATTTTTGCACCAGGGATTCTACTCCTGAGTGGTTTCCATAAGTGCCCTCGTGTACTTCTCTCATGGTGTAGTCAATCTCCCCCGGACCCAAGCACCTAGCTAGTGGCTCGAAAAAGGATCTTCTGAACAATTTTCCCTCGACTACGCTGAACCTGGAAACTTTGGCATGTAGGGCTCTTGACTCCTTGGTGTCCGATGGCAATTTTCCTTTCTTCAGGTAGTCTATGTATTTGTTTCTCCAATACCAAGTCAATATTGTCAAGTTCACCTCGGCGTGACCTCTTATACCACTGAGTTCATCATCTGTACAAATACCCCGGAGTCGAATTCATCGAAGTCGACACATGACTCCAATTTGGCCAATTCATCGGCCTCACTATATTGATCATGAGGTACATGTTGTAGATTCCATTCCTTGAATTAGTGTAAGGTCATATGTAACTTGTCCAAGTACCCCTGCATCTGTTCCTCTTTTACTTCGAACGACCCGTTGACTTGGTTTACGACCAAAAGGGAGTCACATTTGGCTTGAATCACTTTGCCCCCCAGAATCCTAGCCAGTTCTAGACCTGTAATCATAGTTTCATCCTCGACTTCGTTGTTAGTCAATTTTATAGTTCTAATAGAATGCATAATTACGTTACCCATAAGTGGTTTCAATACGATATCGAGCCTGGATCCCTTCGTGTTGGAAGCCCGGTCTGTGAATAGGGTCCAGATCCACGTGCTAATCCCCCAAGTGAGCAGTAATTCCTTCTCAACCTCATGGACCAAGGCTGGCATAAAGTTGGCCACAAAGCCCGTCAAAATTTGAGATTTTGTGGTGGTTCAGGGTTTGTACTCGATATCGCACCCGCTAATTTCTACATCCTAGTTGGCTAACCGGCCCGAGAGTTAGGGCCTATGCATAACGTTCCTCAACGGGTACGAGGTTACGACACATATGGGGTGACAGTAAAAGTACAGTTTTAATTTCCTATAAGTGTTTAATAAGGCAAGTGCTAGTTTCTAAGTGTGGATAGCTTGTCTCGGCATCGCCTAGGGTTAGACTAACATAATAAATAGGGACACTACTTATCACCACCTCAGAAACCTCCATGTAGAGGTATAGTTGTTCGTCCGCCTTCAGAGTGTGCGGCAAGAGAGGGCTCGACAGGTATTGCTTGAGTTCTTCTAAAGATTTCATTACGATATCCAAGAGAAGTTGTTCTTCTTTTTCAATAGTGAGAAAAATCGATGGCTCTTATCCGACGATCTTGAAATAAACTGGCCCAACGCAGCTATCAGCCTGGTGAGTCTTTATACTGTCTTAACGTTGTCAACTATGGTGATGCCTTCAATGGATTTTATTTTGTTCTGGTTGATCCCTATTCCCCGGTTACATACCATGAACTGGAGCAACTTGCCCGAGCTGACCCCGAAGGGACACTTCTCCGATTTGAGCTTCATGTTGTACTTCCTCAGTATGTCGAAGGTTTCATGCAAATGTTCAAATGGTCCTCAGCTCGCATGGACTTAAACAACATAGCATCAATAAAAACTTTTATTGATTTCCCTATTTGTTCTTCAAACATCCGGTTAACTAGGCGCTGGTACGTGGCACATGTGTTCTTTAGTCCGAATGTCATAGAACATTAGGTGTCTAATTCGATTATGAAAGAAGTCTTTTTTTGATCGCCGGGGTCCATCCGAATTTGGTTTTACCCGGAATAAGCATCAAGAAAACTCAACATTTTGTGTCCGGCCGTCATGTCGATCATTCGATCGATGTTAGGCAAAGGGAAAGAGTCCTTCAAAAACGTCTTATTTAGTTCATTATACTCTACACATATCCTAAGTTCTTTACCTTTTTAGGTACGACTACTACATTAGCTAACCAATGGTATTTAACTTCTCGGATGGATCTTATTTTCAGAAGTTTAGATACCTCGTCCTTGATGAATGCGTGTTTGATCTCAGATTGTGGACTTCTCTTTTGCTTAACCAGATACAACTTTGGATCCATGATCAATTTGTGAGTTGTTACCTCTGGTGTGATCCCTGTCATGTCTAGATGGGACGCGGCGAAACAATAAAAAAATCAATAAGTTTTCTCCTGAGATCAGGGGTTAGTCCCGTGCCCAGGTATAGCTTTCGATCCGGAAGGTGCTCGATCAGTATAACCTGCTCCAACTCCTCGATCGTCGACCTGGTGGCGTCGGTGTCATTGGGCAATATGAAAGATCTCGGGACGTCATAATCATCATCATCGTTTGTTCCGTGCTCCTTTTGTTCTGGCCCAGTTGAGGCCGGGATCATTGATTGCTATTTAGTTTTTTTCTTCGGTAGGCTCCTTGCTTTTTGATGTCGCAACCGCCGGCACCGGGATTAATTCATCGATAGTGAAAATTTCCTTTGTGGCCAGCTATATCCCGTAGACTATTTTGACTCCTCTAGGAGTGGGAAATTTCAGTGCCTGATGTAAGGTCGAAGGCAGCGCTTTCATGTTGTGAACCCATGCCCTTCCAACAAGGCGTTGTACCTCATATTCCCTTCATTCACGTTGAATTTTGTTTCTTGGGTGGTCCCAGCAGTGTTAACCTGTAAAGTTATCTCATACCTTTGTGGTCTTACACGCCATGTTGAATTCGTCCAATACCTAGACCGCCGGTATGATTTGGTCCAGCAATCCCAGTTGTTCTACGACTCTCGATCGGATGATATCGGTCGAGCTACCTGGAATAATCAACACACTTTTAACTCGATATTTATTGATAAATATGGATATTACCAGCGCGTCGTTGTGGGGTTGGATGATGCCCTCGGCGACTTTGTCGCCGAACGAGATGGCTCTTTCCGGGACGTAATCTGGGGTGTGTTTTTCCCACGTGATAAAAACTTTGGTGCGTTGTATTATTGGCCTTCGGGGGACATCCACTCCCCCAATGATCATATTGATCATGTGTTGAGGCTCCTCTTGTTCGACATGTTTGTTGGTGTCCCTATTTCTAAAATGATTTTTGGCCCATTGTCTTAGGAATTCCCGAAGGTTCCCATTGTTGAACAAGTGATCCACTTCTTCTCTTAGCTTTCGACAATCTTTGGTCTTATGTACGCGAGTACCGTTATTCACACACCAAGTTATGATCCCTTTGGGCGTGATCTGATTGTAATGGTATAGGGCACTTAGTCTCTTTGATTCTTCCTATGGTCGACACTATACTTGTAGAATCTACGTTGAAATTATATCTGATAATCTAGGTGCTTCCCTATTTCCGAGAGACCTATCAAAATCATTTTTCCTCATCAGGCCCCGGCTGCTCGATCCTTGATCATTTCTCTTGTCGTTCCTTGTTGGGTGATGCCCGAATCTGTTTCCCCTTTGATCCGCACCATACTACTGGTACGAATCTCGGACTGGCCTTGGATCCTAATCTATGATTCACTTAGATCTGTCATTTGTTTTGTTTGGGTAAGCAAACCCGAAAGGGTGCTAAGCTGTTCGTCCTCCATTCTGATCTTTGACTAATACCTGTTATGGACGTCGACCCATGTGTCCGACGGGTATTCCACTGAGTTTTTCTTTAATTTATGAGAAGCCACGGAACATCGGGGGTTGGAACCTTTAGTAAATGCCTGAACGGTCCAATCATTCGTAACCGGGACAGATCCATCGGTTCCATCTGGAGCCTTGATGCGAACTCCCTAAGCATCTCGTTATCCCTCTACTTGACCTTGAAAAGATCTGGCATCCTCGTCTCGACCTTGATGGCGCCAGCATGGGCCTATACGAAAGCATCTGCAAGCATAACAAATGAGTCAATAGAATTTGGAGGCAAGTTGTGATGCCATATCATTTCTCCCTGAGACAAAGTTGCCCCAAATTCTTTCAGCAACATCGCCTTAATCTCGTCGTCTTCCAGGTCATTCCCCTTGATTTTGCATGTATAGGAGGTTACATGCTCATTTGGATACTTGGGAATGTCGGGCATTCAAAACCTCTGTGGGATCGGCTTCGGTTCCACGCTCGAGGGAAAGGCTTATGAATGGACATTTTGGAGTTCGGCTCCTTCAATATTCGGGGGGCACCCAGGATCTGATCGACCCTGGAGTTATAATTTTCCACCTTCTTGTCGTATGCCTCTATCTTTTTCTCGCCAGACTCCATCCGCTTTTTCAACACTTCGAGCATCTTCATCACCTCAGATGTTTCTCCGGGCCTAAATTTACCCTGTTCCACGGTAACTTGTTTATCCCTTCAAGTATTTTTCCTGGTCCGCCCGGGCTCGACCCTGTTAGGGGCGTGGCTCTAGGTCTATAACTAAGATATTGCCGCTTGCTGAGCTTGCAACATTCCGAAAATCAACCCCAAGCTTAACCCATCACCTTCACCTTCGGGCGCTCGTCAAGCGGATTGTCGGGGTGGCCCGTGAATTTTTTTTTCGGGGTCAGTTGGTAGATTGATATTGATGGTGACCTGTGAGTTAGCATCGACTGGGTTTGCGCCTGGGACACCATTAGGATCAACAAGGGTCACATCATTGCTAGGTATCACGTTATTGTTCTCGTTGTGGTGGTCTGACTCTTCATCAACGTTCAAGTGAGCAGACTGAGAATTTGACACCCTTAAGATAACCTAAAATCAAAACTTCAAAAAACAAGCGTAAAACATGCTGTGTTATGGAGATTTGTATCAAATCACCACTATTATCCTTAGCCCCACTGTGGGCACCAAATTGTTTACCCTTGAGAATGAGTAACAGTTAAATTTGTTTGCGGTTTAAAGAATACATGATTTACATCAATACAAATGATCTAAGGAAAGAATGTTATTTAATTAATGAAGAATGAACAATCAAACCAATCGTAATGTGACGATCAAGCCTGATCTTAAGTTGAACACTGAAATTCGGCATCGACCGGACCCTCGATATAAGCTCGGTTGTGATTAAAGAAGAGAATAACTGAAGAACACTTTGAATAATAGCTAGAAGACAAAAATAATCTTGTATTGCTTTGATATGCGTGCCAACAGTGTCTTAAAATAAAAAAAATTCTCCCCTTTATATAGTAAGAGAATTTCAGGCCTAATATAAGTCTAAATAAGGTAAAAAAAACTTCTTCTTTTTCGACATATGTCGATTTGCAATTGATATCGGATGGGATTCCTGATGTTATATCAGGTTGAGGGAGAATATTATGGCTCCCTACTTGTCATGTCCAACCGTTCCTCCTTTTCCCGTGGTCTTGAAACTTTACTTGCGGGGTCGGTTATTTTGTTGTGCTTGATCCTGAGTTCTAATACGAGGGATCCTTCGGCCTTGCTTGTGTTGCGTTGAACCGTGCTTCCCTCTTGTTCCCATATTGGGAAATAGAGAAAAATATTGCCCCCGATTTTACCCGTACACAATATAGTATAAATTTATTGATGGTATATCATATATATATGCTTCCTATTGCACATGTAGATGACGTTATGTGAGACCACAAATGAGATCTGTGAGTGTGATGTGCTTGAGAAAATGCTCAAGAGAATGTAAAGTTTGGGCAAGGCATTTGACTTCTCTTAGTTTTGTTCAAATTGGTTTGAAAGCTTGACTAAGCTACATGACTCGATCCTCGCTCGTTTATGAGATCCTTATGCAGAGTTTTTTGTCTTTGAACTGCCATTATCGTTAGCATTCATGCAAAGGCTTACAATGAAGCTCATGTAATTTTTTTGGAAAATTGAGTAACAAGGTAGGCTACATATTTAAGTCTTATTTTTTCAGGTTGTTAAGTAGTTTAACATAATAATTTACTGTTTCAAGGTGTTTTCTTACTCGTGTATTGTTGTTATGTCTGTTGGATTAACCCTTGTTTTATTCTCTAAAGTTCAGAAATTAACTTTAAGCAAGTAACTTGCTGGTTTCGAACAAAGATTTTGTCGACAGTCAGGTGATCTTATAATATTTTTATGTTTGTATATTTGAGTATCTTAATTAAGAATATTACAGTTCATGCCTCTGTATATGCACTAGTTAGTATTCGAGCTGAATCAATCGAAACTGAAAGGAGAAAATCAAACCATACTGAATTTAATTAGGTATGGTATTGGTATAGCATTTTAAGTAATCAAATACTGGAAAATGCATAACCGAATATTTAAATACCATATCGTACTGATCAACGAATACCAGGGGCAAATCTATGTATTGAACACCCTTCACGAATTTTTTTACTATATATAAGGTAAAATATTACTTGCTATTGACTAGAAATTAGACTTTGAACACTCTTGCATAGCCCAATGACAAAGATTGTTCCAAATTTAAATACCCTTATTGAATTTTCTGGCTCGCCACCGATGAATAACCGTGCCTCGTAGACCTGATACTTCAAAACTTTAGGCTAGCCAGATTGTCCTTGTGTTGTTTACATCCATAATTTGTGTGCATATATATATATATATATATATGGCATGGGAGAATATCGGGCCTGTGGTTTTGAAGGAAGTTTGGATCATTGGACGTCCTTTATTCATATATTAGTGACATAGTCCGCGCTTCGCGCGGCCCTAAAAGACGTCTACAACATTTGAAAAATGATGAGTATTTTTAAAATTTTGTAGAAACAAAAGAACATAATTTTCATACATAACTAAAAGTAGATCTCTGCAATAACTAAGTAACCTAAACACACCAATTTTTGACTTCTATCCGGAGGTATTTTTAATTTTCAAAAGCTAAACCAAAGTACCAATTGTACTACCTATAGTTTAATTTGTTTTAAACAAAAAAGTAAGAACAGAAGTAAAATAGCCACGACCTAAAGCGAAGTCCGGAAACTATTCATGTATATGAAAAACATGTTTTCACTCATTGGTAATGCATATGGTTTTGTCACAATTTCCTCCATCTTCTTCATGTAACATCGACCGGTCTCTTATTTGAATTACTCCTTTATTTGTACTTTCCACTTTGAGTTACACATTCAAGAGAATGAAAGTATTACACTTACTTTGCTAGTTGAGCGAGATTATTTACTCATGTATTATTTTAGAATTCAAATCCATATATAAAATTTAAAAGCTAAACCTCAAAATTCAAAATGAGTATCATTCAATGCATAATTGAAAACTAAAATTAAGAATTGTAACAGTTGGATGAATAGAATTGTAGATTGAATGCAAAGAATCATCAAGGAGACTTAAAGGTGCAACGGAAAAGAAGAAGAAAAAGCACAACAAAAGAACTTAATGAAGGAGGGAACGTGGGAGTAATAAGGAATGCCATAAATTGAGTACCTCTAGAGGAAAATTTTTATTTTGTGCCTCACACAACTGACAATAGTTGTGTGAGACCTCTTTTCTGTCTCACAACTGTGTGGTCCCAGAATTTTATGGCTCATACAACTAGTGTAAGTTGTGTGAGACACACTCTCTCAAGAAACTCAAGCCTTTATGATTTATTTAAAGAATTTAGTATGGCCTAAAGAGTATAATAAAGGCTATATAACCAAAAGAGTCAAGGCATTATTTAGCTAATTTATTAAAACGAAAATAAGGAAGAAATGGCAAAAAAAGATAAATAAGAATCTTGGCCAAGGAGATATGTCACCTCATCTTTTTCATTCCCTCTTATATATATATATATAGATTACTGAAATCCAGAAACTTCTTTTAATACCAAATTCAGAGATCAGCCAAGACCTCTATTATTAATTCTTTTTTACTTACCTGCACTAAAATCCTACAACATGTGGTGTTTATATGCAAGTAGAATACTTAATAAAATTTGACCAATATGTGTTTGTACAACCACTAGAAATAATAGTTTTGTTTTTATTTGTTTATCTGCAGTTTGTTGTTCAACATATTACTAGGGCTATATTCAATTGTGGACAAGTCTGTCTGATGTTTAATTTCTTTGGACCGGAAGAGATAGCAAGATTAGTAAATTTGGAATGGATTCCCATTTAAGGAATGGGAGGCTATAAATACTCCTTTCTCTCAGTGTTCCCCACAACATTTAATGTTAACCTGTAGTTATACTCGCGCAATGCGCAGTCAATATTAAAAATTATTAATTAAATTAAATTGCTATCAGACTTGTTTGAACATTAGATCGTATTGCTTTAAAAAGTTTTAATTGTCATCTTATTTGTCAATATGATATACCAAGTAATAAAATCTTTATTAAATTAAAGGGACTTACATAGTCATTGAATAACTTTTTTGTTCTATAATTTTCTTTATTATATTATTCAATGTTTAGTATTATTACATTATTAATATAAATTTTTATCATCATATTACTTTGTTTAATATTTTATCGTATATTTTGTTACTCTTGAAATATTTTTTTATTTTGAAGTTTATTCTATTGTTCTCTATAATATTGTCTAAATTTTAATTAATAAAATCTATAATAAATTGAAGGGACCTATATAATCATTGAATAACTTTTTTGTTCTATATATTTCTTTATTATACTATCCAATTTTTAATGCTGCAGTTTAATTTTCCCATTGGTTTATAACTGTGATGACCCAAAGGGTCATTCTAAATAATTCAAGCTAAATTTATGTTCCTAGGCCCTGATAGCCTCCGTTAATCTCACATCGATACGCGTGCGCAGCCCAGGCGTGTAGCCGGGAAGTCTTTATGTTGAAACTTGATGAAAATGGAATTTTATGATAATTAAATGAATAAAGTTGACTTTGGTCAACATTTTTGGTAAACAGACCCGGACCCGTATTTTGACGGTCCCGGAGGGTCCGTAGGAAAATATGGGACTTGGGCGTATTCCCGGAATCGAATTCCGAGGTCCCAGGCCCGAGAAATAAATTTTTAAAGAAAAATTATTTTCTAAAGATAATAAAGGACTTTGAAAATGAATAATTAAATGAAAGCCGTGTTATCGGGACCGTATTATGGTTCCGGAGCCCGAAAAAAGTTTATTATATGTTATTTGTCTTATCTGTGAAATTTGGTGTAAAACGGACTTGAAATGACGTGTTTCAGATCAAAATTGGAAAAGTTAAGCTTTATGAAGTTTTGAGAAAATTCTATGAGTTTTAAGGTTTAATTCCTTATTTTTGATGATATTTTGGTGATTTAAAAGCTTGAATAAGTCCGTAGGATATTTTGGGAGTTGTGTGTGTTTTTGATTTTGAGCCCCGAGGGCTCGGGTGAGTTTCGGGTAGCTAACGGGGTGTGAAAAGTCATGAAAAATCTGGTGTTTCTCCTGTTTCTGGTGTCAGGCCTTTTCTTCAGTGCGATCGCATATGCATCTCTGCGATCGCACAACATTAGGTTGGTCGGGGCAAAGTTTACTCTATGCGATCGCATAGAGTTGTCCGCGATCGCATAGTGTGTAGGTGTGATAGGGTGGGGGCTGGGTAGTTACTCAGTGCGATCGCACTGCCCTTGTCCGCGATCGCAATAGTATAGGTCCAGGCTTCACTGCGGTCGCAGCCTTTGTCCTACGATCGCACTTCACAGGATCCCTGACTCTATGCGATCGCACTCCCTTTTCCGCGATCGCATAGAGTTATTTCGCCCAGCTATAAATTTAACCCCAAAACAGAATTCAATACGGGAATTTCTAAATTTCAGTCTTCTTCTCCATCCTCAACCCCCATTGACGAGCCTTAAACCAATTCTTCCTCCATAGCCTCTTGGGTAAGCTCCCTAACATCGATTCCTCCCGTTTTACTTTCATAATCACTAGAAATCTAGGCCTAAAATCATAAAATCAAGTAGAAATTAAGGGTTTTGGGTAAAGTTAGGGCTTATGGAATTTTGGGTGATTCAACTTCAATTTGAGGTCGGATCTTAAAACAAATCATATATTTGAACACGTGGGGTTATGGGTGATCGTGTGTTTGGTTCTAGCCTCGTGTTTGGACCAAGCGGGCCCGGGGATGAATTTTGGAATTTTAGGAAGAATGCTTAGAAATTAGTAATTAGGCTATGAGTTTGATTTATTGAGCCATTATTGATATACTTGAGTTGATTATGTCTAGATAATACCATTTCGGAGTCGAGTTCTAATGGAAAGGCGGTGTTAGAGGGTTGATTGCGCTATTTTGGACTCGAGGTAAGTGTCTTGCCTAACTTTGGTGAGGGATTAGGTATTGTATGTTATGTGTTATGTGTTTATCATGTTCAATGTATAGGTGAGGTGACGAGTACCTATACATTGTGAGTCAAGCATGCCCGTGAGTCTATTTTTGATAAAATTCAGTTATTTCTTCAATGTTCATCATACTATGTAATTGCCTCTACTTGAGAAGTTGATTGTGGTTGATGTACTGGTTGTAGAGATTATGAAATGTTGGTTCAATTGAGAATCCAAGTACACAGTATATATATTGAGTTGATTGGTTATAGCTGAGACCCTTGTCGGGCATTTATTGAGATATTGACTGATATTTTCCCCTTGCCGGGTGATTTGAACTGTATTTTTCCACTATGCTGCATTCCTTACCATACATCATATCATGCATAGTGAGGAAGAGAGAGTAAAGCACAAGGGGTGATGCCGTGCCATATTTACATTTATTGAAATCACGAAGGTTAATGACGTGCCATATTTACATTTATTGAAAGCACGAAGGTTAATGTCGTGCCATATTTACATTTATTGAAAGCACGAAGGTTAATGACGTGCCATGTTTACATTCATTGAAAGTACGAAGGTTAATACCGTGCCATGATTACAGTGATCACATCATACATTGCATAGCGAAAGAGAAAGTGAAGCACGAAGGATAATGTCGTGCCATGATTTACATTGATTATACCATGTTTTGCATAGTGAGGAAGAGAGTAAAAGCACGAAGGGTGATGCCGTGCCATTATTTACATTCCTGGCATTTGTACTTGTCTTTACTTGGTACTTTCTGTTAAACTGCTTCTTATCTGCTTTCTTATGATCAATATACTGTCATATCTCACTTGTGATCCCTTTAACTTCTCCCGTTTCCCTAATTGTCTGCTTATTTCTTGCGTTGCTATCTGTGTATATGTTGTAGGACAGGACAGGTGTACATTGTTGCTAAGTCTAGCCTCGTCACTACTTCGGCCGAGGTTAGGCTCGACACTTACTCAGTACATGGGGTCGGTTGTACTGATGCTACACTGCACTTCTTTATGTTGTGCGGATCTCGCACTCGACCCTGTGGACAACACTGAGGGAGTCTCCTTCAGTCCACTTCAGAGGCTTCAAGGTATACCGCCGACGTTCGTGGGACTTGGTGTCTCTTCCGTCTTTGACTCTTCTATTGTCTTATTTATTCTATAGCTCCAAAGACAATTGTGTACCCTTCTTTCTAGACTTTGTATTTAGCACTCCATATAGAGTTCGTGAGTTTGTGACACCCCGGTTTTGGGATTATGCGACGTTGTGTACTTTACCGTTTCATTAAACCTTTCGGATATTTATTACATTTCTACTGTAAGCATTTTTAAGCGTTTGTTATTCCCGTTAAGTTTTGAAAGGCATTACCTTTACTACTATTGACATGAGTTGAAATTTATTAGATTTATTGCATGCGTTGGCTTGGCTAGCGGGTTCAACGTTAGACACAGTCACAACCTGAAGGTGGGATTTCGAGTCGTGACAATAACCTTAAAATATAAGGCAAAAATCATTTACACCTTCAATTATATTTGTAAACCTTTAAACAATTAACTTTCTCCCCCTCAATTTTAAGGCTGTATTTTTTAAAAAGCGACGCATAATTTGACCAAATTATAAGAGTGGCCGCCCTTCTCTCATGCAATTTATTCCATGAGGTTTCTTGTGTAGGGGTGCTTCGATTCTTTTTTCTACGTCTATTTAGATCTCTTATGTGTAAAAGACAGATTTATTACGTATAAAAGTAAATTTTTCATATGTAAAAAATAAATAAACAGGATTATAAACTATAAATAAATTTGTAAAGAGCCACAAAACCAATTGACCCGTTTTCTCGTCTTTGTTGTGTACTCGTATTTTACTTCTTAAATTCCAACAATAGCCGCTAAATTTTTATCAGATTTAACTAAACTATGATGAATTCTCAAATTCGTGTACTTGATTAATTTTTATTTAGTCATGAAAAGTATGTTTAATAAATTTGTTCCTAGGGAGATTCTGTTGAAATACCTCGTTTTATTATCCTAAATAAAAGTAGAGTGACCTTATTACTATGTAAAAGATTTATATTTAATCAAACTTATAAAAGGTTATATATACGGGAAAATGCAAACAGGTACGTATAGAAATATATTGCAACACAGATAGAAAAGGCCAGCAGAACTTCTTTCTTTTATCCTTTCTTCTTCAGGACCTTTACCATAGTTCCATGCAGGGGCGGATTCACCCTTGTGGGTGAGGTGGTATGGCACTCGTTCGGTTAGTAAAATAATAATATATTTATGTACAAAAAATTTAACTAGGTTAAATATATGATTCTGTCACCTCATTCGTAAATTAGATAAAGGTGCCATGACTGGTAGACCTTTTTGAAAGTTTTTCTCGTGTGTAAAATTCAAGTAAGAATTTATCTTGAACCTTGTCTAACTTTCCCTTTTCGTTATGCTTTTTATTTCTTTTCTCCCGATCATTTTCCTTTTTGGCTACCTCCCAATTTTCCATTTGTCGTTTATTATTTTTATTTTTTTCCACTAGTCTATTACTTTATCTGTGATATTTAGCAAGAACGCTAAAAAAAAAAGCCTCCAAAATTTAAAAATTTCATAATATAAGCATTTTTCTTAATCTCAAATCTTTTAGTTTTCTTCTTTCAAAGTAAAAAAACTTGGGTCTTGATTTAGATTGAGATCAAAATTAACTTATAATTTCTTTTTTTATTATAATATAAAATTTTGTTATTCTATGATTGTTAAATACAATTTAAATCTCTTTCGTAATAAATTATGATGAATATTTGGCAAGCATTAGATTTATGATTTTAAGTTTTGAGATCTTGTATTTTATCTAATTCCGCATTTACTTATGGAGTATAATTTATGTAGTGAAGATTTATTTTTCTTATTCTGATTGGTGGAGTTCCCTTATCAAAGATTTTATTTTACTTGTGCAAATTTATTTTTAGCATACAAAAGAATGCAGTTCCCTAGTGAAAATATTAATCTTACTTGTATTATTAATAATAAAAGTGTGTTTCCTTCTTTAAAATGCTAATTATATTTGCTTCTTAACGTGTGAGATGTAATTTTCATATGACAACAATAACATATATATACCCAATGAAATTCCATGAGTAGGGTCTGAAAAATTGATGTAATTTTTATATTTGCAAATAAAGTGCTTATTAAATTGCCCAAATAAACTAAAAAATGAACCGGACAATCGTTCCGAACAAACTATATATTAGTAGCTATTATAAGGTGTATATTAAAGGAAATTTTGGCACTCCTCTACTTTTAAATTCTGAATCTGCGTCTCGTTCCATGACTCCATCAATTGAATTGTTGTAAAATAAAGAGTTTTCACTGTGGTTGCTTGACTCCGGTCAAGATTTTCATTACTTACTATAGAAATGTAGTAACTAGTAGTTGCTTGACTTCTTCTGGTATACTACTTCCTCCGGTCCATAATAAGTGAGCAATTGTCATAAATACACCATTAAAAAAATATTAAATTCTAGATAAAAATAACTAGTGTGACAAGACTACCCGTAATTAAATGTTACAGCATAATAACATGAGGAGTAAAAGACCTTTTAAAAATACGTACATACATATAATTTTGAAAAAAATAAATTTAATTTTTTCTTAATTACATAAATATGCACTTATTTTAAATCAAAATAAATAAACAAATTAATCATATTCACGTGGAGTAACAATTAACACATACATCAAGTAATTTTGAGCAAAGGTTTACATCAAGTAGTTTTGACCAAAGATGTCAAATCATTGCACAACTCTATGAGGAACACGTGTTTGATATAATTCGGAGGAGGAAAATATAATTCATGTATTACAAGGCTCCACCATGATACTACAGTCTCCATTACAAATTCTTGCCTTGCAAGCCTGGCATTCTGATTTAGAATCAATATATTGGTCATCCCGCGTATCTTTTTGGGGGGGAAAATGAAAATACTCATTTCGGGCTTTTAGAGCAAATATGCTATCAATATTAGCCAATTTATAAAATACTATCAAAATTAGCCAAATACTACTAATATTAACACTAAACACTTTTTTATGTAACAAAATTTCAAATCTATCCCCTCTTTTTAGTTTCCATTTTTTTACCATCTTTCAACTAATATTAATTTTTTTGGGTCAGATAAAATACCTATGTATAAGAGTGCTTTTAAACTTGGAAATATAACATTTGAAGTGGAGGTTAAAACACTGTTTGATTGCTTAAAAAGTGAAGAAAATAAGCTAAACTTTTATTGAAAAGCCACTCAGACTCGCACAAATTTGAATTTAAAATTTTGGGTTTTGAAATTAGAACTTCTTTCGAGTGTGTGCTATTGGGATAAATTAGAAACAACTCAAGGAGTTTGTATCCCAATTTTGGGTTGATTTAGTGGAGTTTTTGATGCGATTCTAATTTGAAATTCAAAATAAAGATGAGATGTGTATTCCCTATATATCTCCATATATTATTTGTGTATCTCATATGTATCAAATGTATATTCTTGGTATATCCAAATATATTTGTGTGTGAGATATATGTTAGATACATGTACTTGATTTTAACTACAGATTTTGACTCCAAAAAAGTCCAAATCACCTCCAATCTTGCTCAAAGTTTGTACATTGCCTCATTTACGCGGTTTCAACAAACTCTAATCATTCCCATTAAGAAAAAAACTTTTTCCTAGGTTTTTATATGTTATATCATTGATATAAATTTTTACGCCAAACCCATCCAATACTCCTCAAGTTTAATATATTAACTCGTTTATGTGTTTTCAAAAAATCTCAACCATGTCCATTGAAAAAAAAAATCTCTTTTACTTAGGTTTCTTGAATATTGTATATCATTGATAATTGTTTTGACTATATTTGAGGGGCATTTGCAGTCGCACCCTATATTTGGGTCACTTTTTAACCTGTACCCTATTTTAAAAATTATTGATTTGGTAGCGAGCTGACAAAAAATCCGTAATAATATGACAATTACACCCCTAACAAAAGATTAATCGCGTGATCTGCAATCTCATTCGTGAAAAAAGATCTCCTCTTCTCTTCTCAGCAACTTTATCAAAAAATCAAAAACTTGTCCAAATTCATTTGAGAACCACACTTGCATGAAGTTGTTTCACCTCGAAGTTATAGCATGAAGTTTTTTCTTGTTGAAGCTAAAACTTCATGCTAATATTATAACGACCCGGACCGGTCGTTTCGAGAGTTATTGCCCCGTTTCCCCAATTTTTGATTCTTTTTTAATTTACAGCTATATTATGTCTTACTCGGTTGGTTGATTTGGGTTCAGAGTGGTTTCAGAGTGAAATGAGACACTTAGTCTCTTAATTGGAAGCTTAAGTTGGGAAAGTCGACCGGATGTCGACTTGTGTGTAAACGACCTCGGATTTGAATTTTGATGGTTCCATTAGCTTCGTTAGGTGATTTTAGATTTAGGAGCGTGCTCGGAATGTGATTTGGAGATCCGTAGTAGAATTAGACTTGAATTTGCGAAAGTTGAAAATTTGGCGATTTTGGGCGGCAATGGAAATTTTGATATCGGGGCGGAAGGGATTTTCGGAAGTTGGAGTAGGTTCGTGGTGTTATTTTCTGACTTGTGTGTTAAATTTGAGGTCAAACAGATGTGGTTTGATAGGTTTCGACGTCGTTTGCTGAATTTAGAAGTTTAGAAGTTCTTAGGCTTGAATCCGGGGATAATTTAGCGTTTTGATGATGTTTTGAGTGATTCGATGGTTTCACTAAGTTCGTATGGGGTTATATGACTTGTTGGTAGGATTGGTTGAGGTCCCAGGGGCCTCGGGGGTGTTTCGGATGCCCATCGGAAGGAAATTTTGGACTTAGGCTTGGCAGATTTTTTTTGGTGTTCTGGTGTTTCGCACCTGCAGTGGGGAGTCCGCAGGTGCGTCCCCGCAGAAGCGATGAAGAGGTCGCAGGTGCGGGCAAGCCTGAGAAGATGCACAATATGGCATGAGCGGGAAGAATAGCAGAAGCGGGCAAGGCCCGCAAATGCGTACCCGCAGGTGCGAGTAGGTAACCACAGATGCGGAATCTGGGGGCTTAAGTGAGTTCTGCACCTGCAATGGAAATTTCGCAGGTGCGGCGTCGCAGAAGCAACAAAAGGACCGCATGTGCGATTTTGCTGGGCAGAAACTATAAATAGCAAACTTCGAGAGTTTTCCCCATTTTCACATTTTGGAACTCAGATTTTTGGGGATTTTTGAGGAGATTTTCGAAGGGAATTCGAGGTTATCACTGAGGTAAGCTCCTTGAGCCTATTTATCTTTAGTAATGGTGATTTCCCATTGTTTTTACACCTAATTAGTGAGGTTTTGGAGTGACATTTGGGGGTTTAGGGCTTGAGAATTGGAGAGTAAACTTTGGGGTTTTGGTGGGGCATTTGAGATCGGATAATTATAAATTTGGTATAGTTAGATTCGTGAGTGAATGGGCTTTCGAGTTGTGATTTTCGTCGGGTTTCGATACGTGGGCCCGGGGGGATGGGTTGAGCCGATTTCAGATTTTTGGTGCAAATTTAGTAGTTTTCGTGTTGGATTGATCCCTTTGGCCTATTTTAATTGTATTGTATTGCTTGTGGTTAGATTCGGGACGTTTGTAGACTGAACTGAGAGGCAAAGGCATCGCGGAGTATAGATTTTATCGGTTCGAGGTAAGTACAGCTTTCAAACTTGGTCCTGAGGGTTCGAAACCCCAAATTTTTTGTTAAATGATTGGTATTGAGGTGACGCGCATGCCAAGTGACGGGCTTGCAGGCGTGCACCGTGAGAATTGTGACATAGTTGGCTCCATGGCACCGTATGGTGACTCTATCTCGTTGATGTTCATGTTTTCACTATGTGATAAAGTAGTTGAGTTGTCGATCATGTTAGATATCATGTTTAGGCTTATTGCCGGTATTGTGGAGACCCAAGTGGTCGTTTCTTGCTGTCACTTTACTATTTTTTTTTACTGATATTTCAAACTCAGTCATCTACATGCATTTTATGTAATATACCAGTCTTAGTTGCTATCGATTGCATCACCATATTACTGTTTCGGGCTAGTTTTCATGATATTGTGAGCCCATGAGTGAGACTTGAGAGGTTGATGACTAAGTGAGGACGAGAGCCGATTGTGAGTGATGGATATAGGATCAGATTGCACACCGCTTCAGACATATTGATGTTATGCTATCACTTGGGCTGTAGGAGCCCTTCCGGAGTCTATAACACACCCCTAGTGAGCGCGATTGATACTATTGAGGGATGAATCTTCCCTGGACATGGATCTTGTCCGAAGTACTTGTTACCTGGAGATGGATCTTCTCCACAGGACTGGATTGCCCTTATTCCCCGGTACCGGGTGACCTGTGGTCAGCGTTGTATATATTCCAGGATGGATCTTCCCTGGTACGTATGAGCCATATACAGTATCGAGTGGTTGAGATATCGAGAGTGAGAGCATTTGAGGCTGACAACATGGTGCATCACTTAGAGTATGTGCATTGGCATGTAGTAACAGTAGAGTCATATCCATTACACAGTACATATCTGCTTTATTTCTTGATTATGAATTGCCTAATTGATTTAAGATCATGTTTACGTTTCTGCATAGTTATTTTTATGTTATTTGCACCGGTTGAGTTCGTCACTATCTTCAATCCAAAGTTTGGACTTGTTACTTACTGAGTTGATGTACTCACGTTACTCCCTGCACCTTATGTGCAGATTCAGGCATTTCTGGTAACGACGACGGCTGCTGATTTAGGCATCAGAGTTTGGGACTATCGAGGCAGCTGCATGGCATTCGCGGACCTTGATTTCCCTTCCTTAGTTTATCTGCATTTTTCAGTTTATTACTCTCGATACGCCCCGATTTTTGGGACAATTGTATCGTGTTTTGGATAATTATGTTTTCTAAAAGGTTTTTCTTTAAATGTTAAATATTTTTGCTGGTATTTCAAAAGGTGTTTTACTATATTGGAAAAATGTTGAATTTAGGCTTGCCTAGTTCTACGATAGGTGCCATCACGATATGTTAGGTTTTGGGTCGTGACAAATATAGCATGAAGTTGTTTCACATTGAAGCTAAAACTTTATGCTAATGCATGCTGAAGTTATTTATCCTGCAGTCTACAATTTTGTCATAATTTTTATCCGAAACTTCAGTCTAAACATGCTGAAGTTATTTAGTTCATTTGCTAGAACTTCAGTTTAAACATGCTGAAGTTATTTAGTACATTTGCGAAAACTTCAGACTAAACATGCTTAAATTTTTGTCTTGCAATATGTAATTTCTAATGAGTTTTTGCTAATGCATGCTGAAGTTATTTATTACATTTGCTAAAACTTCAGACTAAACATGCTTAAGTTTTTTAGTTCATTTGCTAAAACTTCAAACTAAACATGCTTTATTTAGTTCATTTGCTAAAATTTCAGACTAAACATGCTTAAGTTTTTTAGTTCATTTGCTAAAACTTCAGACTAAACATGCTAAAGTTTTTAGTTCATTTGCTAAAACTTCAGACTAAGCATGCTTAAGTTTTTTAGTTCATTTGCTAAAACTTCAGACTAAACATGGTTAAGTTTTGTCTTGCAGTATGTAATTTTCTAATGAATTTTTGCTAATGCACGCTAAAGTTATTTAGTTCATTTGCGAAGACTTCACTCCAAAAGATGCTGAAATTTTGTCTTGCAGTCTACAATTTTGTCATGAGTTTTATCCGAAACTTCAGTCTAAGCTGAAGTTTTTTAGTTCATTTGCTAAAACTTCAGACTAAACATTATTAAGGTTTTGTCTTGCAATATATAATTTTCTAATAAATTTTTTCTAATGCATGCTGAAGTTATTTAGTTCATTTGCTAAAACTTCAGACTAAACATTATTAAGGTTTTGTCTTGCAATATATAATTTTCTAATAAATTTTTTCTAATGCATGCTGAAGTTATTTAGTTCATTTGCTAAAACTTCATACCAAAATATGCTGAAGTATTGCCCTTCAGTCTACAGTATTGTCAATAGTCATGAAGGAAAAAATCGTCTTTTTAAAACGCTTTTAACAAAAAAATGCATACGGATGCAAACAGAAAAAGAAAACGGGTATATATTAAAAAGGAGCAATCAAATAGGACTCCCGGATGCAATTTTTTACTATATTTGATAACATGACTTTATCTCTTTGATCATTTGTTGAATTGGACCACAGCTGTACCTTTAGTTCAAGGCCCACGATTGAAATCCAAATTGGGACTACAAAATTTTGACTCATTTTTGTTGGTGAGACTCCGAAAGATTGGGCTGGCTGCAACTTACTGATAACATCGTGTGACCCGAAAGTTGAGACTTCAAATTGTAAAAACGATTTCGTGCAAAAGTTCAAGATGGAACATTGAACCGTTTGCGTAATAAAAGTTGAATGCACCTGACTCGCCTTAACAATACCAATAATAAAATTTTTGTGAAACCCCGTAAGTGAAGTTTGGGGAAGGTAGTGTGAACACACGCATATAGGATCCAAGTAGAGAAGCTGTTTTCGATAGGACTGTTTCTTCTTTGAATCGTTCATATAATAGACTTTTTCCTAAGTGATTGATAGGACAAATAGAAGTCAAATAGCATGCCAAGGTTGGACAAGTAGAAGTCATTGGGCCCATTCTATTCTCAAACCTGTTGAGAGGTCAATGGATTAAATTTTGGGAGAAGAAATTGAATGACAAACGTTGTTGGATTTAGTTGAAAATTCATGTGATTAGACGAAGGAACAACATAGGATCCTTGATGCAGGGAGGCATTAAAAGTCAAATCAAGAATCTTAATCTTAAATTTAAGTTCCATCACATCACATGATATAACTTCCTATTCTTTTTTAATTATCTTCTCTTAATTTCAGAACTATATATAGTCATATTCTTTTGTTCAAATCAAATAACATCTTCCTTTATATCATCAAGAAGGAATAGTCTGTCTCACTGAACTAAAACTGATTTAACTTCTAGGATTAACAATGTAAATACACGTTATAGTATTGTATTAAAAAAAGAAGTGTTAAAAGTAGTGCTCTAGTTGGGTCAGATCTGCACTTGACTTTACAAAAGTGGTGTAGATTTGAGTTTATTGAATAATGAGAGGAGGTTTTATTTTAATTTCACAAGTGAAAACGTTCAAATTTGCTCTTGAATTATGCAAAATGGTCCAGATTTGTCCCTCAGCTTTTTGCGCTATAGTTCATAGTTGACCACCATTATTCCATCACCATCGATCACTCTAAAAGCTAAGGGTTTGAGAAAGTTTCAACTACACTATTAGAAGATCTAAATAGATATAAAAATTTACTAAACCTTATAATACTGTTTCATAAGTGATTGAAAGGAACATATCAAGGTTCGACAAATACTAAATTGTCTTTTGGCTAATGCCATTTTCAAAATCCTACACACTGTGCGGAGGTCAATGGATTGAATCGTGCATGGTAGAAGAAAGCGTGAAAGCTTAACCAAAAGCAAAAGAAAGGTCAACATAAGTTGATTTACTTGAAAATTTATGTGGATTAGACCACAAATAATCTCGATGTTAAGAGGCTTAAGGTTCAAATCATGCATCTTAGGAATTTAATGACTTCAAAGTTCCTTCAAAATTATGTTGCAAACTTTAGATCTGTTAATTTCAGAACCTAACTTTGTATGCTTTTGTTTTAGATTACTTACACCTAGTATTTGGCGCTCAACTAATCAAAAACTAAATTACAAAATAAAGTATACATTGTAGAAAAATCTTTTGGATTAAATTCCCCTTTCTATTTTCTCATGCTCTAGTTCACTCCCTAGTCTCTATAATTGTTTGACCAAAAAGTTTTAAACCTTTTTGTTAAACTAATTAAATAAGAAGGTAATTGATAAATTCTAGTTAAATATAATAAATCCTAGATCTGATGCTTGAATATTTTGGTGGTATGAGACCATGCCCAGATTAATAAATACAGAGTAAATGCTTAATGATTGTCAACGATTATGAGGATAAAAGCATGCAATAAATGTAACAAATGACAATAAATGTAATAAGAAGGAATTTGTCACCCAAATGTTGAATGAGTTTGATGATTCTTTCTTCTGAAAACAACATGCGACAATAAACTATGAAGATAGACAAAGTGTTCCAGGATCTTGTGAGTAAAAAAGTATAGTGAATCAATGGAATCAGACAGAGGCAACAAGACAAGCTTTGTGTATATCCTTGATAGTCAACCTTTTACAAGATGCTCTTATCAGAAAAGTGAAGATCCCTTTTTGTTTCCTATCTCTTTCTATTTATAAGGGATATTCCTTAGAAACCCTAAAAAGTACAGTTGGAGGAATATTCAATAGTATATTCTTTTTCGCAGTTCTAAGACTATTTTAACCGTTGCTACTATTTGTTCTCTACTCGACCTCGGTACTGATCTCTCTCTTGGCGACTCCTCACCACTGGACCCTGCTCGATCACGGCCACAGCTCGTCCATTTGCATTCATTAACTTAACCTAATCTTTCCACCGTCAACACCTTCCTTTTTCCGGCTCCATCGCTTACAGACCATAAAAAAATGACCAATTCAACTTCCAATTTCGAGATAGTTTCCGACGCTACCCCGTTATCGGTGGCTATGCCCTCCGGTGGCGGAGGATCCGTGGTTGTGGAAGATGAGAGCTTCCCCACCCTGGAGGAGGTCGTTCAACATAATCCGACGTCTAGGAACGATTTCTCGAAAGAGACCATCCCCGACCCTGAGTTGGTATTATCTGATATGGGGTCGAAGCAAATCGCCACTATCCAGTCTAAATTTCACATTCCCGCACATATCGATATCGTTCCGGCGGGAGACGACGTGATACAAGTCCATCGTCCCGGGTATAACGCATTCTATGCCTACCCGTTCTTGGTGGGCTACTCTTTTCCTCTTATTCTATTAGCGGAAGAGTTCTGCCATTTCTACGGTATCTGCCTGGCGCACCTCTCCCCTTACCTTTACAAAATTTTTCTTATTTTGGCGAAGATTGCGGAGTTGGACGGCTACGAGGTCTCCATATGTCACATGATGTACCTCTTCTCACTGAGTTTTTACAGGGGCACAATGATTCATCTTCATCATCATGGGACTAAGGGGCTGGTGGCGGGAATGGACGACAAAACAAACCGCCAGTTCTGGTTCAGCTATTTCTTGATCAGGACCAAGCACCTAGTGGCGAACCCAAGCGGGTTCCCTGAGCAGTGGAACTTCAATCGTAAGAACCTTTTACCATCTGAAGTGTGTTTGTTTACCTCTTTTTTTTTTGTCTTTGACTTGCTCCTGTCTTTCTACGTTCAGCTGAGAGGCGTCCACCTTCTGGTCCCCGACATTGATAACTGGGTAGCTCGCGTCCTGCCTCACACTGTTGGGATTCGTGATTGGGCATTCTTCAACAAGAGGTTCGGGCCTAAGCCTTTGATCGGTAAGTTAGATTTCGGCCTTGTAATGTTTTGCTTCCGTTGTAGATTATTGCTACTAGTTGTCTATTGACCCGGCTTCCTCTTTGCGTCAGGTCAACGGGATTCCAAAAAGGCGAAGGCTCCAGAACCTGCAATCTGTCAGGCGGTCGCCTCGGCAGGGATGCAGTTTGTACTGGAGGAATCTACAAGGAGTGGTCATTCTCGTTCCATGTCATTGGTTGGCTCCGGCCCACAGGCGGCCGTTATGCCGGAGGAGGCCTCGACACGCCCGGTTATGCACCTTATCGATGAATCCTCTCATGGCGAGGAAGTGGATCCATTTAAAAGGCGGAGACTAGAGATTGGCGGGGTCACCACGTCCGTTGCCACGCCTGAGGGACCGGTTGTACGAGACGAGGAGTCAGTGCAACCGCTGGTCATTGAGAGTGGTCCCACGCTGAAGGTTGATGTGGCGGAGAGGCCATGGGGGAGGAATATGCACGAACGACGGAGGTTAGCTCGTCATATGCGGACGGGAGAGACAAAACCATTATCATTGAAGATATGGGTCAGGCTCCGACATCGACCCCCAGGAGGTTCGAGCATTTGAAGAGAGGTTCACTCCAGTAGAGATAAGAAATGAGGGACCCAATCAGATCATTGTCATCCCTGTGGACTATAACCTCTTGGTCAATTCATAACAGGTGGTTTTGACCTTCGCTCCTTTGTGCGCGGATTCTAAAAACAGGACGCTGCAGACAGTTAAGGACGTGGACGTGTCACTGGGCATCTCTGACATGGCCCAACGAGTAAATTCTCCTTTCTTGATTTAACTCTGTTTACTTCTCTCTCTCTTTTTTATGTCGTCTGCCTTTGCTGATCTGTCTCTTTTATGTACAGACTCCCATTTTGGGGATTGAGGTGATCGACGGGAAGAAAAAAGTGCGGCTCACTACAAGAAGATGGAGTCCAAGTACAAGGAATACCGTTCCAAGCACCGAACGCTGGTCAACATACTTAGCGAGGATGGCCAGTTTCAGACGCTTCGTGATGAGTTGATACATAAAGATGAGGAGCTGAGGGAGAAAGACGGTGAGCTCGTGAGGACTATTGGCATATGCGGCGTGCTTGAGGGGATGTTGCGAGCTAAAGAAGACGAGCTAGAGGTGAGCAAGGGAGTGATGGATGAAAATGCTGATCTTCAGGCCCAAGTGGCGTCCTTGCGGGTCGAGCTTGAATAGAGTTAAGCCAGGGCCATCAGCTTGAGGGCGAGTTGACTACCAGAGTTAATGATTTGGATGGGGTTGAGAGAGCAAGAATGGCTATCGTGGCGGAGCCGGCTGCATTAGTGGTTACCCTCTGTGTTTGTAGGTCCGAGCGAGCTAGTGAGAGAGAAAGCTCGGTGCTTGTGGAAGCGAGGTTTGAAGAGCGAATAGGGGGTATAGAATCGGAGCTTTCTAACCTGAACGAGAAGATTGCTACCCTAAAAGTCGAGAAGACACAACAGCAGGCCCAGCCATCCATTTCTCATACTTCTGTCGATCCCAGTGTGTCACAGGAGTTGTATGAAAGGTGGTTTCACGCTGAGGCCCAACTTGACATATACATGTAACGACTCGGCCGGTCGTTCCGAGAGTAATAGCCTCGTTTCCCCCATTTCTACTTCTCTATGTGTTGTTCAGTCTTATTATGTTGCTTTAGGTTGGTTGGTCCAGGTTCAGTGTGATTTTGGAAGGGAATGAGACGCTTAGTCTCTTAATTTGGATATTTGGTTGAAAAAGTCAACCAAAAGTTGACTTATGAGTAAACAACCTCGGATTATGGTTTTTATGGTTCAGATAGCTTCATTAGGTATTTTGGAGTGTGTTCGAAATGCAATTTGGAGGTCCGTGGTAGAATTAGGCTTGAATTGGTGAAATTGGAAATTTGGCTATTTTCGGTCAGCAGTGGATAATTAGATATCGAGGTCGGAAAGGAATTTCAGAAGTTGGAACAGGTCCGTAGTGTTATTTGTGACATGTGTTCAAAATTTCAGGTCATTCGGACGTGGTTTGGTTGATTTCGGCATCGTTGGCGAATTTCAGGAAGTTTAGAAATCCTTAGGCTTGAATTCGGGGTTAATTCGGTGCTTGTATGTTGTTTTGTGTGTTTTGAAGGTTCAACTAAGTCCATATAGGGTTGTGCGACCTATTGGTGTAATTGGTTGAGCCTCCGAGGGGCTCGGGATGATTTCGGGTGGTTAACGGAGAGTTTGGAAATTTGTTTGAGCAGCTGAAGCTGCTGCTTTTGTTAATTCTGCACATGCGGATTGGGGACCGCAGGTGCGAGGTCCGCAAAAGCGGAAATGGACCGCAGAAGAAGTGAATGACCGCAGGAGTGGAAGTTGGACCGCATCTGCGAGTCCGCAGGTGCGAGGCCTTGGGCGCAGATGCGGAAGCGGGGGATTTAAGTGAAATGCGCAAATGCGGCGTTTGGATCGCAAGTGCGGTCCCGCAGGTGCGTGAATTTAGTCGCAGATGCGGAAGTGCTGGGTAGAATGTATAAAAAAGGTCTTTCACGACTTTTGGTCATTCTTCACCATTTGTAATCCGGATTTGGAGCTTTTGGGAGTAATTTGAAGAGGGATTCAAGGGGTTTTCACTGAGGTGATTAATTTGAGCCCTAATACTTGTGATTAAGGTAGTTTTCTCTAGTTTAATCATATAATTGGTTGTGTTTAAGGGTGAAAATAAGGGGTTAGGGCTTGGGATTTCGGAGAGTTTTGATTGAGGATTTGAAGGGTCAAATGGAGTCGAATTTTGATAAATCTTGTATGTGACTCGTGAGTGGAATGAGTTTCTAGTATTGTGATTTTAGTCGGATTCCGAGGCGTGGGCCTGGGGGCCGGGTTTGGGTAAATTTCGGGATTTTGGATTGAATTGATAGTTTTTCGTCTGGAATTGATTCCTCGGCCAATATTTATTGCGTTGTATTGCTTTTGGTTACATTCGGGACGTTCAGAGGCCGAATGCAGAGGAAAGAGCATTGCGGAGTAGATTTTTGGCTTAATTGAGGTAAGTAATGCTTCCAAACTTGGTTCTGAGGGTTCGAAGCCCCGAACTACGTGTTACGTGATTAGAATTGAGGTGACGCACATACCAAGTGGCGGGCGTGCACCGTGAGAATTGTGACCTCATTCATTCCATGGCACCGTTTAGTGATTCTTCTTGTTGATATTTGTGCTTTTATCAATGTGATTAATGTAAACATGCTAGAAATCATGCTAGATATTATGTTAAGGCTTCACGTCGATACTGTTGAGACCCGAGTGGTCGTTCTTGCTGTCATCTCATGTGTTTCATTGATATTTATACTCAGTCCTATTTGTGCTTACCATATCATGTCTCAGTCTCGGTTATCATTGTTTGGCACTTCATATTATTTATTCGGGCTAGTTCATGCATTGTGAGCCCGTGTGAGTGAGACTGGAGAGTGATGACCGAGTGAGGTCGAGAGCCTGATGATGAGTGACAATTATGGGGTCGGGCTTCACGCCGCAACATGTTATATTAATTTATTCCTGGATGTGGCTTATGATAGTGCTTGGTTTGTAGGAGCCCCCCCGGAGGATGTAACACACCCCCAGTGAGCGCAAATCATATTGAGGGATGGATCTTCCCTGGACATGGATCTTGTCCGAAGTGTTTATATTTGGAGATGGATCTTCTCCATGGGGATGGAATGGCCTTCCTCGGTACTGAGCGACTGATGTCAGAGATGTATATATTCTGGGATGGATCTTCCCTGGGCCGTGTGAGCGATATATAGTACCGAGTGGTGGTATCATTAGCTGGAGATGGATCTTCTCCTTAGGGTTGGATTGGCCTTCATTAGTACTGGGTGACTACTGTTATATATATATATATATATATATTCGGGATGGATCTTCCCTTGGCCATGCGAGCCATATACAATACTTCATGGACGAGCAATTGAGAGTGGGAGTACATTGTGCATTTCACACAGTTGATGCATTGGCACGAAATAGGAATTGAGTCATATATCCTGAACTGTCAGAGTAGCATTTATCTTATTATTTGGACTTTTTATTCTACATCAAGCATGCCTATAATAGTGTTTTAAAGATTTTGTTATAATGATTGAGGTGAAGTTCGCCACTACCTCTCAGCCCGTAGTTTGGTTACTTACTGAGTTGGTGTACTCACGTTACCCCCTGCACTTTGTGTGCAGATCAAGTATCCCAGGCCACGATAGTGCCAGTTGATCATTTTGTTGTAGATCATCACTTGAAGAGTGCGAGGTAGCTGCCTGGCGATTGCGGCCCCATCTTTCTCCTTCCCTATCTTCCTTTCGTATTTAGACTATTTCCGGACAATGTTGTCTTATCTAAATTTTGGTATTGTGATAGTTGGGATCATGACTTAGTGACACCCGTTGTTGGGATCTACTTTCTGCACTTTTGTTTTTAACTATGTTATTTGTTCAGAAATTTCAGTTTAAGTAAGATTGTCATCTATATTCTAAATGAGAAGGATAAATTGGTTAAGAGTGTGTAGACTTGCCTAGTTCCATGATAGGCACCATCACGAACGGTTTTGGGGTCGTGACAATACAGGGCTTTGATGACGGTCGGGAAGGTTTCTGAGGCGGAGTTCGAGGATGCTCGTGTCAAGGCACATGCAACTCATGAGTTATGACCCCAGTACGCCAAGCATGGATGATGATGAAGATGCCTTAGACGGGCTTGCCTCCGATCCTTGGTACGATGATGAGTATGCCGGCGACGTTGGGTGGGGTGAAGTCTTTGTACTAGTTGTTTTTAGGGCGTGTGTAATGACCCAAAAAGGGGTCATCTTATGTGCATCTAATTTGGACTGTGTTCCGAGGCCCGAAAGCCTCCATTAATCTCACCTCGATGTGCGTGCGCATCCCGAGCGCGTATCCGGGAAGCCTTTATGTGGAAAACTTGATTAAGAGTTAAATTTGTGATAATTAATTGAATAAAGTTGACTTTGGTCAACATTTTTGGTAAACGGACCCGGATCCGTGATCCGATGGTTCCGGAAGGTCCATAGGAAAATATGGGACTTGGGCGTATGCCCGGAATCGAATTCCGAGGACCCAAGTCCGAGAAATAAATTTTTAAAGAAAATTGTTTTATGAAAATATTAAAGGCTTATGAAAATGAACCTTGATGTGAAACCTGTGTTGCCGGGCCCGTATTATGATTTCGGAGCCCGAAACATGTTTAATATGTGTTATATAAGTCATCTGTGAAATTTGGTATAAAACGGACTTGATTTGATTGGTTTCGGATAAAATGAGGAAAATTGGAGTTAATGAAGTTTTGAGAAATCTCATAAAATTTGAAATTTGGTTTGGAATGTGATTTTATGTT